>VUQK01031197.1:3444-35240 GCA_015106715.1 Bujurquina vittata
CGGTCACCTGGTTGGAACCCCCCCCCCCCCCCACCTATCCCTCCTTTCTAACACAATACATCCACTGTTTCTGAACCCTGACAAAGACCCCTCAGTTTGGGTATTACACCAATACCCAAAGGTGCTGAAAGCTGGAGGGAGAAGAACCTTAGAAAGATCTCAAAGGATGATGGATGACTAATAAGTCACGCAAACTGCTTTAGACATTACAATGAGCCAATGTCCACTTACAGTACCAGTCAAAAGTTATAAAGGCATACTTGGGCAGCACTGATATTTGTTATTCTAATAAATAATGCATGAAACCACTGGAATTTTAAAAGTACCATGATACAAAAAACAAAACAGGTATCAGCTGAATCGTTTTTGGGAGAGTTTTTACACCCGTTACAAAATGTCTCTTTACAGGAAGTGACCTCAGACAGAACCCGGCTCAGCTGATATGTTGACACATGTTGATAGCTGGAAGCAGCTATTAATGTGTTATTTAAATGATCTAAATTGGACCTTTTACAGAACTTTCAAGCAAATGGAAGTAATCAACAAATCATCCCAAATCAGCCAGAAAAGTGATGGACAGGTGTGCCAAATTACAAAAGTCTATTCATTTGGTTCTTGTCCTATTGAAAGATGAGTGACAGTAACTGATGTTTCCTGTGGGTCTGATGGGACCGATCAAACACACTGAAAAGCAGCATTCTGAAAATACAATGCACTGTCCATATGGAGGATGTAGAACACAAAAATTATAATCACAATTATTTTGGGTCAAATATTAAGGTTACAATTAATTGATTAATTACAAATTACAGACTTTGAAAAAACACTTTCGCAAACCTAAAAACTTGTTTGAACAGATTTTCCTTGAGAATTAGCAACGGAGACGTGGGGGTGATGAAAGATGAACTAAAAATGCCCTTGAGGGACTTAATTTAGACTTTTGGTGAGAGAAAAATAAAGTGGAGGTACTGAATGACAAAACAAGAGCACCATTATGAAACAGAATACAACACGAGTGTTTTATCTTCACTATCTTGTTTTCATCAGTGAAAGCTGAAAAAGTAATTGAAATTGCCTTCTGAGGTCTTGTCTAAAGGAACCAAATTCAACATGACTTGAGATGATGTGGTTAGCTGCCATTTTAAATGTAGGACAAAAGTCAGATGTTTTACCCCCAGAGAGCTCCTCTGTCATCTGCAGGCCTGCAGCAGAGCGCAGGAAATCTAATCTGTCGGATGCTTGGGGTTCAGCTACCTACCAAAGACAGAAGGGAAACAACATGGCTAGTTAGATTAGAAAAATGCATTCCACAATGGATATCAAGGGAACATCAAGGCCTTTCGAAGCTTCTTTTGTCATGCTGTTTCTTCACTCCAATAAAATCAGACCTAATCAAAAGCTACAACACCCGAGCAGGGGATGAGAGCAAACTGGAGGGCGGCCAAGAACAGCAAACAGTGAACACAGAGGGCCGCTGTGTGCCTGACCGCGGGGTCCGTGCTCTGGTTTCCTCCACTGCTCTGAGGAGCGATTCAGCTTCACAGCCAGCGGGCAGCGGAGGGAAACGCAGTCCTCTCAAAATTCTCCGACAGCGGGCATTGAGCAAGTAACACCGCTGTGTTTTAAAGGGGAATGTTCGCCAGGCCCCTGCTATGTTGACACAGCTGGTGGATGCAGCAGCCATCAGCCGAGGCCATCTATAACACAAATTAAATCCACGGGGTATAATGGAGGAACACGTGACGTGCTTTACACTGAACAGCAGCAGCTTCAAAAGCAGCTCTGATGAGGATGAGTGGATCCGGTTTTGTATTACATAGCAAACACTGGCACTTGTCACCCGACACCTCGCGCACATTTCTATTATACATTGCACGTTTTTAATTGGGGTTTCATCTCTAGATTCTCTCACCTCCATCCCATTCTTGTCCTCTTGTGGATTTGACAGCTCCTGGAGGAAAAATGACCAACATTTATTTAGTTTATTCTTTCATGTTCTGGAATAAAAACAAAACAAAAAAAAACAACAGCAGAAGGACATCAGAGCAAAAGCTTACTGGCTCAGCCTCCTTCAGGCTTTTCGAATGCTCTCCGTTTGTCATCGCATCCAGGAGGTTGTCTGCCAGTTTGTACACATACTCTTCTGATTTGGCCAGGAAGTCTGACAAGCTGCCAAACAAGTAAGCAAACAAACAAACACAAATTTAATACTATTATTTCCTATGCAGCAGCAGCAGAAGTGCAAGATTCTAAATCACTTTGTTGACTGAGACTAATGAGAAGTAGTTGATATCGACACTCCCGCGAATTGGTGGAAAAATACCAGCGCCTCCTACACAGCCAGGTGAGTGAGAACATGCTGCTAATTGCACATTTTCATAAATCTGAAAATAAAGTCATACTGCTCTCGTCCATTAACAGGAGAAGAGAGACCGTAAGCGGGAAGAAACAATAAGCTAAATACACAGTACTGTGCAAAAGTCTTAAGTCACCTTTCATTTCTTTATAATTTGCGAGGAAAACGGGTGCCAAGAGTTTTTGAAATGTGCAAACATACATGGAAGCATAAAAGACAAAATCCTGTTTCACTGGGTACTTTTCTATCCAGGTATGTTTTTACTGTATTAGTGTGTTTGGGATCATTGTCATGCTGGGAAAAAAAGACAGTCAGCCAATCAGATGCTTTCCAGATGGTGTTACACGGTGCATCAAAACCTGATGGTACTTTTCTGTGTTCATAATTCCATCAACTTTGACAAGATTCTCGACACCACTGCCTAAAATGCAGCCACAAACCACCACAGAGCCTCCACTGGATTGTAGATGGCTGTAGACACTCACTGTACCTCTCTGAACACCTCCATACATACAGATGATTTGTACCAAAAATTTCAAATATGGATTCATCCCTCCATAAGACCTGTTGCCACTGATTTTTTTCCCCAGTCCAGTTCTTGTGCAGTTTGGCATTCCTCAGCCTTTTCTCCACATTTCCTTTAAAATGGCTTCTGACAGCTACTAAGACCATTTCTGATGAGGCTTTCCAGATGCATCTCTCAGGTCCTGTGCCAGGTCTTTTGCTTGGTTTCTTCCTATCTGTTAGGGGCATCTTTCAGGCGTCCATAAAACTGTGTTATCTTTGGCATTTTTCATAGATTCAACTAAAGAAATGGGTTCAAATGATGTGCTTTTGCAACAGGCTGCTGGTAGCAAAGTGCGTAAAGATACAGTTAAACATTGGCTCTTTTGTCGGTTATGTGAAGACACAACACTGGCTCATCCCTTCAGGTGGCTTTTTTTGCTTGAATGATTCATAGGTCAATGGTAAGTGGTTGAAACAAACAAAAAACCATTTCCCTGAAAATGTTTAGGTACAAGGACAGGACTAAAAATGAGTCGAAAAGCACCCAATGTCCAAAGAAAAACTTCAAAAGACCTTCAGAATGAACGATTGCTCAAGATCACTTTAAAATGTTTCAAGGAAGTCTGGCTCTTAAGAGCAAAATATACAGAAAATAAGAAGTGACTGTACGTACAAGCTTTTTTTTTTGTAGCTAGTCACCCAGTTAGGGAGTAGTTTTATTTTTATGAAAACAATGACATAATGTAATTTTGTGACATGACCAGTTCATTAATGTCACTCTTTATTTTATAAAAACGTATTGATTTAATACTAGGGCTGGTAGATTATGGAAATAATGGAGACTCAATTATTTAATGTGATGATTCAACTTTAAACCTGGTTTATGGTCCCCACATTGTGACAGCTGTAGTCTCACACCCTGTTTTAGAAGCATCTTGCATTTAATAAACTGAAACAAAGTTTTTGATTATGAAGCCAATCTGACATGGACAACTGCTGTAGCCTTCACTGTGGGATGAGCCCACGTAGCTTCACCTACTCAAACCTTCTTATGGCTTTTGCTTCCATGAGCGAGTGTGAGCTTTTAGAAAATAAACTGATTATATTCCCTAGCCCTGTCTAATACTGAAAAGTTGGGAGCGCCATAGAATGCAGCAATATGTTATGAACACTGTGAGAGAATAAAACAGAAACAAGATGACTCTGAAGTGTAAGAAGTGATGAAGGGTTTGAGTCACGATGAAGCTCAGCCTACAGCTGACCTCCTCCTGACTGAACGCAGTGGAAAAAGAGGAACATCTGGAAACTAATCAGTGAGGAATGCCTCCGTCGATGCTTTGCGTAAAAGCCACCGAGCTCGAGTCCTTCCATGGTCACGCCGTACATACCTGTCTGAGCCCTGCAGGCTGGACTCGTCTCCGTAGAAAGAGTAGATAAGGTCAGAATCTTCCTTGCTGACGTTGGCAAAGCTGGAGTCGTAACTTGGAGCGTAGGAGGTGAATGGCCCATAACTCATGTAGGACACTGTGGAAAGTGGCACATGCAGGCAACTTATTATCTTTTATGCCAGTCCCTGATATCAACGATGTGCAGAAACATAATGGTGGCGCTGTACCTGGAGTGATCCTGTTCCTCTTGTCCTCCCTGAAGCCCTGCAGAGTGTTCACACCGCTCTGCAGACGGTTGGACATCATGCCGAGTTTCACGGGACAATATCCCACATCTGCAACAGCAAACGCTATTTTTTAGTCTATAGTTGCAACCAGACCTTTTTTCATTATCAGTTAGTCTGCTGATTATTTAATATGTCTGTAAATACTAATGACCATTAAAATGTCCCAGCCATGGTTTTATAAGAGTTTACAATTACAGACGGCAAACTAAATGGATTTTCTCTTCTTTGTGTATAAAACGTTTATGTTTAAGGTGCACATATTGTGCTCATTTCCAGACTTTACCCGAGCAGCCTCTCAGCTTCATTTAAACTTTGGGGCTTCTGTGCTCACAGAGATGACCATATTAGGATACCCCCTCTCTTTGACATAATACAGATTCAAGACCAGAAAAAAACCTCAGTCTAAAGCCGGAGCTTATATGAAACTTCGACCATGTTCAATAGGAGCATCCACACCATGGTATCAAAATGGCCTCACCTCCTGCGGACGGATCTGCTGGGTTGAGGATAGCCAAAGTGGTGGAGCCATCTGACTTCCGTCTTGCAAACTCCAACTATAAAACAAATAAATTGTAAATCCAAAGCTCAGTGGCAGAGGAATAACTTTTTTAGCATGAAAAATAATTACATTGTCATATCGTAGTTAAATGATTAGAAAATGCATAACGGATATCAGACAAATAACCATCACTCACTCTGCAACATCGTCTCCAGAAGAAAGAAAGGCATGGATACAATTTAACTGCAGGCCTTACTGATTTTTAAAACTCTAAACACAAAACCTAATTTTCAATCTAGATTCCCAAAACTCTTTTGTTAAAACAAACACAGCAAAGCACTTTTATCTGTGCTCTGAATCTCTGTGGTCTTCAGACTGCACACCCAGCCTGAAAAAATAAAAACATCACTGAGTACTGATAACGCACCACATCGCAAAATTAAAAAAGTCCAGGACATGTAACTCAAGTCTTTCCAACCTCATGCAGCTGTTCTGTAATTCTACAAAAATCACAAACATGTGAAGTTAAAAACAGAAAAGGGTCTTCCACCCCTCGTGTTTTATACATAAAAGGAGATCTAGTGAGACATCAGTTTATCTTGATTCAACATTATGGAGACAAACGAGGATCTGCTTTGATTAGTTGGTTCACTTTCCTCGCTCACTATAGAAAAACAATAGAACGTAATGGAAATACGCATTACATATATACAAAATACGCAGCACAGTGGCGTGGTGGTTATAGCACTGCTGCCTCACAGCAAGAACGACATCTAGAAGGTGAGGAGTTTGTATGTTCTCCCCGTGTCTGCGTGGGTTTCCTCCCACAGTCCAAAGACATGCAGTTAGTGGAGCTAGGTTAACTGGTGGTTCTAAATTACATCTGTGCTGTAATGAGTTTAACTTCTGCCTCCCTTGGTTACCATTTTGCATCACAAAGTGAACCATGGCGCAAAATAATGTTTTACTGCGTGAGAACGTGTTTTGAGTTTTGCAAATTGTGTCCAAATCAGTGAAAATTGTTTAAGGTTTTGACAAAAGTGTGAGTCATTCAACAAACTGATTTAGAACATTGAGAATGGGACCTTTAATGTTGTGAAGCCATCTGAAAAATTATGATTTGAAAGATCAGATATTTAAAAAAATTGCTCTTGCGTTTAACCCTGCTTTCTCACATCAGACTGCAGCACTCTGTTGGAAAGCTTTCCTCCAGACTCCTCAATGACCTTGCGTATTTCCTCACGCTCTTTCTCTGCTTTTGCTGCTTCGTCCTTGGAGTCCTTGTCTTGTCTGCGAATGAAAAGCAAATTAAGAAGATGCCAGATGATGAGACACTCTGGCCATGAATGTACTTTGTGGCAACAACAAAAAGCGTAAACACAGCAGAGAGGAAATCTGCGAGAGTTTTTTCATTGTACGCCCACATTTTGCTTTCATTCCTCTGATAATCTACCTGTAAGCTTTTGCTGACGTCAACGAACACCATCAAGACTTTTAGACCTGGTCTCTTTGTGAGATAAAAGGCAGCTGAATGAAAAACAGCTCTTCTTCTTATTTATGACAGCAGTCATAAAAAAATGCAAAATGTCACTGTTCAGGTTCTGCTATTACATCACTAAGTTAAAACACATACGTATATAACCAAGAGAAAACAAGCCCCAGCATGCCGGCAGGCATTCCCCGCATTCTCAGCCTCCAGCTCCACAGAGAAAAACCTTCTGGACGTGAGAATCACAGGAAAACAAGCTTGTGGGAACCAACATGTGCACTGAGGGGAAACTGTTTCCACTCACATGCTGCATTTCTCATTTCTCAGTCCAGCTCATACAAATGTGAACCCTTCTGCTGTTAAGGAGTTAAAATATTGAAGTATAGTCATGAGTATTGTTAAATCCCTCTCTGAATTGCAGGCTGGGCTCACCAAGCTACACTTAAGGACGTGTGTAAAATTAACATGTAAAGGCACCTGGGTGTGCTGGGTGTCTGTGACCTCTCGCTGCCGTCCGTGGTCGCAAGTCCATCCTTGTTCTGGTCTAGGCTAGAGCTCATTTGCTCCTCAGATTTCAATGTTTTTTTGGCAGAAGGGTCAAGGCCAGCCATGAAATCTATGCTCTGCTTCAGGCTGTCCAGCCTTTCCTATAGGGGAAAACAAAAGGCATTTTACCTGGATTTACGAAAGAAAATCAAATAACTGAGGTACTGATGTTGCTGATTTTCTAGCTATCTGCTGCCCCCAACTGTTTGTTCCTAATGCAGGGTCACAGCAGCCTGATCTATTTTGTGGTTTTCAGAAGCACAGATGCACTGTCCTCTCCCATGCCAGGGAACAGTTAGTGATTACACTACATGTGTACCATTAACCATTTCATAAAGTGGATCAGGGCATGGTACACACTGGTAAAACGAGTGAGACTTTGGAATTCAAATTGCTTGGGCATGGTATTGATTGACTAACATGAGAACATCTTTAAAGCTGAATCACTACACAACCTACACAGCTGCGAGTGCTACCATTGTCTGGCTTTTACTTATGCACTGATGTGTCTGAATTACTCTGCTATCATGTGTGAAACGGAGCTGATCATGTTGAACTTGAAGATAAAAAAAATGCAGACCAAGAGCGCAGGAAAGAGAGACGACTTGAGAACCACATGAAAACTGTTAGAACTATGATGTTTGGCATAGCTGACAATTCAAAAAGCTAACCGCATTAGTTTTGTGACCAATGTAAATACAATTCCCACCCATTACATTTTGTTTTACACAGGTATTATCCTTGTGATAGTTGATATCATGACTTTACACGGCATATTACTTCTAAACTGACCTAATGAAGTTCTTGTTTAGCCACATTTCTGGAAAGGTACACATCAGGCTACAAGATAAGGAAAGTGTGGGCAGCATTTTTTCAGAGGACCATACATTTCTTATGTTTTTAGCTCCATGACTGTAACTCACTTTTCACGTGCATCTGTCAGCTGCCTTTACAACTTTAGAATTATCGCCAGGTTTGTGACACATTAGGCTTTATGAAAATATTTACACACACACACACACACACACTGATTTGTATGTACACATTGCATGTACACTTTTGAAATGAAGCTGCTTAAATTGTAAAACAGGGTTAGCCTGAATAACCCACAAGAAAAAGAGGACAAAGAAAATTATGGTCTGATTTGACGGTACCTGGCTCAGGATCTTCATTCCGGAGTGCAACAGTTTCCGAGCTGCTTTATGGTAGATTGTCTCAGGTTTATTGTAAATCATGGCGTTTTCACACATAATCCTGAAATCCACCTGTATCAATGACACATGCAATGTCGAACATTTGACAGCATGACAAAGAAAATAGCTTCTGTGAATTAAAGCACATTAAAAATGTATCTAAATGTGGTCTTTAGGACAAAGATTATTCTTGTTAAAGAGTTTTGCTTCATTATTCAGGTTCTCTCAATAACCACCACAACCAAATGTGTCCATGTTCTGCATAAAGACAGAGCAAGAAAACATTCAAAATTAAAGCTCTAAGCAGCGACGTGAGGGACCTCACACCCTGGTGCATGTCCAGGCTTGCCGCGGTCGAGCCGTGCTACAGCTTGGGCGTGCTATAGATGAGCAGTATCTCAGTGTCACGTGGCTGTTTTAAGCTGTTGAGGCTAACTGGGTGCTGTGTCTTTTATCTTCTGAACACATCCTATGCCCACTAGGTGGTGATCAGAATACTCACCAATGACATGTCATGCTGATGTATATCATATGGATGCTTGTTTCCACCACTGGAAAAAATAAATAAATAAAAAGCCATCCGTGACTTAAAATTTCAAGTTGAGTCAAAAATGTCAAGTTAGCTCTGCCAGTCAGGAAGCTCTATGAAGGATATCATTTCCTTGTTACCCAGAAACAGATGGCGCAGGCAAATGCACACTTGAAATCAGATAGTGACAGCATCAGTGAGCTACCAATGTATAGCATAAATACAGCGCGTGAACAAACTAGCGCCAGGTTCTTTAGCTCTGAATGCCTTCCAGTGAATGATAACAGCATAAGATCAATGTGTTTATGTCAAACTGTTAGAGAGCTGATGCCTTTCGCCTTCTGCTTCTGGGTAACAAGGAAACGACATACCTTCACAGAGCTTCCTGACTGGCAGCACTAACTCAAAATTTTGTGTTGTTTTCTTGAAATTTCAAGTTATTGATGGCTATTTTTTTTCTCAGTGGTGGAAACAAGCTTCCATATAAAGAGAATCTCATACTGTGTTCAAACAGACCCCAATTTACTGCCTTGAACTGCATATGGCAAGAGTAGTTGTTCTTCTGTGCTGAAGAGCCACTGCAAGTAAGGGACTTACTCAAACCAGTGACTCAGAGGCCAGCAGCAGTCCAAAATGGTGATGCTAGAGTTAATAACCAGGTTAAGAGCCTCTCTAAAGAGGCACCTAATTATATTGTTCAGTACTCAAGTTTTCCCACTAAGTCACTCTAAACTAATTAAACATAACAAAAGTTCAATAAATGTGCAAGAGGTTATGTATTTTGTGCATATTTCCGTGCTGCACACAACACAATAACCCTGATTAACACATGGAAACTGCAGGAAGCTACTAAATCAGAAATTCCCAGGTCTGTGCCTTTAATCTTGAAAGAAATAATTAATCATAAATATCATTTTTTTCAATTGTCAAAATATTTCTGGCCCCAAAGCCCTGCCCAGCTCTGAATGCAACAGTACATCTGCTAGCAATACATTCTGGTACCTTGAGTTCATCCAGGGACTGGTAGCACTCTTTCTTTACTTTGTCCTTCATTGAACTGAAGTCCATAGGACGCTTGATAACTGTAGAGTAACCAGGAGCAATGAGGTCTGTCACCGGAAACGAGAAGAATGCACTGGGATCTTTCCTGCAGAGGAGACGCCAACAGGTGTAAGTCAATAATAAACACTTATGGTCAGACGCTACTAAAATGCTGTGCAAATATTTAAATAAAAAATACAATTACAGATGCACAATTATCCCTGATAAATAAGATAATTGCTGCACCTTTGGAGCTGCCTAATGAGCTGATTCAAAGCTTCCTGCAGAGGAGTCTGTTCTTTTTCTGTGAGAAAAAGCAAAATAAAATAGCAATAATATTTGCAAAATTTGAGAATAAGTGCTGGTACTAATTGGGGATATTTTTAAGATTACCTTCCAGTTTATCGAGCTCTGAGCGTATAGGAGTCCTGCTCTGTTCCCGGTCATCATCATCTGCATCCTGCCCTTTCTTCTTCTTAGTCACCTAACATTAAAAAAAAACATTAAATCCACAAAACAAACCCTCTTAAAATATTTTCCTTCATGTGGTACATTATCTATATCAACAGATATGATCTTTACCTTTTTCTTCCCCTTTTCGTCCTCTGGTGACCCAAAGCTCCTCTCTTTATCCTTTTTCTTCTTCTTTTTCTTGTCTTTGGGTTTGTCAAAGTCAGCCGGCTGTTCGTCATAAAAAGTGTCACGGCTCGAGCTTCCCGTGGTCACTTCGTTTCCAGACACTTTCAGCACCAGCTTCAGCGGCCTGTCTCCGTATTCTGCATATACTAATATTGGTTAATATCTAGATTACGGTGTGTGACAGCAATGACAACAATCAAAAGCTCAGGGATGCTAGAAATAATAGTCGCTAACAACTAATGCCAGTCGTTTAGCTATTAGCGATGACTGTGTTTTCAAATCACTGCCTCGGTATTATTTTTTAAATGTAAGAGAAACTGGCAGAAACATGTATAGATGTCCATATAAATAAGTCAGGTAGATAGTTTAGCAATAAGCTAGTTCGCTTCGTTTGTCGTGCTAACAATTCTACAATGCACAAAACGGGAGCTCCAAACTCGTTTAAAATCTAAAAATAGTTTATTGTGATAAAGAGCTGAACTGTGTAGAATGAAGTACCTTCATATCCGTGTTTCTCGGACTTGTGCTTTTTGTGCTTCTTGCCCATTGTCTGTGTTTTGGTCCGCACCGGCGGCCAGTGGCTCTGTCTGATCTCTGTGGTGGCGGAAGTAGTAATTCACCAGACGTACGTACACTTTCAGCGCCACCTGTCGATGCGGCGGTGGTAACACGCCATACTGTCCATGGGCACAAGCCCCCTTTTCAGCCGGGAGGGGGCGACACAACCTTTGAAATAAACTTCAGTCACGGCCCCAGACCTGCCTGGCTGTCACTTTGCATTACGGATCTTTATGACAACAATCGTTGAGCCAGAGCAAGTAGATTCAATCATTGCCAGCCAAAAATGCTCTCGAGCCACTTAAAAGGAGCACGTCTATGCCACACTGGGTTAGTTTTATTGATAATTCAACATGCTTGAGTCAAGTAGATGCTGGATGTCCCCTCTCCTTTAGTGCATGGATAAAACAAAAGATTGGAGGACATGTCCAGCAGCAGGACTGTGAGCATAGGCACATCCATCAAGGGAAAAATCCATGGCCAGTTTCAGGAGTGGGCTAGAGATGTAATATTCCCCTTTTATGAAACCAGTGGCACAATAGTAGAAAAAAAAACTAAAGTAGCAGTTTGATATTTCCTAGTTGTTGTTTTTTTTTTAAAAGTTTCCTTGTGTATATCAAACAGCAACAATGCTGGATCCTAAATTTCCCAGAATGCAATGGAATGACAGCTTTTATTCATTTTTCTCCTGCAACTAAAGTTGGTCAAACTCAATGCTAATTTCAATTTTACTCTGATTACATCAAGATTACTTTTTAGAGCTCCACAGAAGACATCAGACAACTGCTGAATGTATTAATCTGCAACCTGTTAACACACACAAAGTGTTGCCTACTGGTGTGTTTTCACGTTCCGTATCACTATTTTAATGCACTGGGTGTACATTTAGTGTCATTTTTCTATCAAGATTATCTCAGTGTTTGAAATGAATGCCTTAAGACCACAGAGATGTGTGCTCGACTGGCGCTTTCACTGTAGCTTGACGCAGCGAACCGTGATAATCCAAGGAAATGCCTGAGATGTTTGTCGCAGATTGGAGACTTGTTTAGCCAAAAACCATTGTCTTTTTCTAAATTTAACAAGTAATTTTTGTGGTGCAAAACATAAAAACAAAAACAAAAACTGTATTTCAGAAATTACAAACACAAAGCATTTTTATCCCACAAAAATAGTAGTCTGGCACATAAACCCTGCACAAATTCCCCCGAATGGGTAATGTAATGAGTTGGGATTGAGAATGTCTTGCCCTCAGAGTATATTCTTCACAATGAAAAAGTGAAGTATCCCTTTAACACAAGACAAGACACTGGCTAACATGGAGCGCTTTCTTAAAACTTAAATTTGAAACTTGTTTTAAAAAAAACCACAGACTCGTCTGTAAAGAAAGAGAGACAATATTTGGTTGGATGTTGGCTTCACGGGACTCTGCAGCGTCTGGACCTTCCCTGCCTCGCACAGCTGTTATACTCGGTTAAATCGGGACATATTGTACCATGTGATGAATGACAGATGTTTTATTCATGGCTGAATGATAGGCTACATTCTTTGATGCACATTCCAGGTTTTATGAAAAGGGCAAAAGATGGAGTAGAAAGTTTGAAAGGAATGAAGATTGACAGAATCCACTATTTGAGCCATTCCTGCGCTTAGATGAAGAGGTGATTCTGATGCTCCGCTGACATTTGAATCTCCTAAGAAAACTCATCCTCAACAAATTACCGGCACTATAGTACATTCTTTTCATATTTGCTGCTGTTCTATTGGGTGGAAAAATCTATTTAACATTATCTTTGGCCATATTTCTAGTAAAAACATTTAGTCCTGGGAAATGTTTTCCAGCAACTCAGAGACCGACGGTCTGCTTACATGTCATTTGTGCTAGTAAAAATGCATGCATGGAAAAATGGCTGTAATTTACCTGGGGCTTGATTTAGACCCTTGTCCCTGTGGTGGAAAGCACTTAATGAAAAGTCAAAGATTCCTACTCTCAGTGAAAAATTCCTTATGATGTGTCAGGGAAATTGCTCCCTGCTCATGAGCCTGCAACTCTCTGAGGAAGAGTTGTATCTTCTTTCCTCATTGAATAAAATAAAACAGACAAATAAAAACTGATTTGTAGGTCCACATAATGACGGACTTTCATCCTCCCTTAAAACTTTGAGGGCAGCAGAAACAAGTTGTGAGCCAACAGATGCTTATTTATGCAGTCAGCAAATATGGAGCAATGTTATCATTCAGTTTGAGTCTTGATTCATCCAGAAGATTAATGCTGTTAAACTGAGAAAACAGTTCCAGGTCCTAAAACCAAAATGAGCTAATATACGCCAAAATGTTCTACAAAATAGAGCAGCTGAGTTCCATTTTGGGTTCATCACACCGAGGTCCTCATCTACTTTATGTACAGTAGTCAAGCGTTTGTTGGGAGTGGTTACTGTAGTGGTGTATGATTTTAAAGTGATTTTAAATTCTTAAATGTCAAGTAGATTTTATACTCACATGCTTAGAATTTTAAATCCCTTCTAGTGAACAATTTATGTAACTATGACACAAAACAAACCTAAATTCAAGAGGTTATTCATTGCTGTGCATGCAGTGTAACGAGTACAGCCCTCAAAGAGAAAGGTCTGAGTCCTATACTGATCCGCTGGTCCAGGACTCCTCTGCAGCCCCAGAGAGGCCGTGGGATCCATCTGCCTGAGTCCAGCTGCAGAGCCGCACACACATTGGAAGTCCATGGATTAAAAGGAGATCAGTTACACCAAACAGGGTTAACAAATGGCAGATGTTGTGAAATTCATTATCCTCTGTCACAACAGAGGGGCTAAAGGGACCCGGAGACCATTTCCACATGAAAGCTGCATCCCAACAAAACCATGGGAAACCGCTTCCCGCCCTGCAGACTGGATGGAACTGGGATGTTTTGGTCTCTGCACATATACACAACAAAAATACAAACAAGCATACAAATGCAGGCTTTGAACGGTTTATCTGTCGTGCACATGGTTTGACTGAACCGGCTTTGGAGATAAAATGCGCTGTTTGGACTGAGCCAGAGGACCGCAGTCATTTTTTTCCCCCCTTTTTTTTTCTGGTGTTGGGACAATCTGGTTTGAGTTGTGTTGTAAAATGTCACACTGGTGACAGTCCTATAAGTTAAAAAAGATCTCTTGGTTTCTTTCTTTACTTGCAATGAAGGTTATTTAAAAATGAACTTCCCCTTGATTTATTTTCACTCTTGGTTTTCCGTGCATTTTCTGCATGCTTTGTAGTTTTGATATTTTCACAGTTCCTTCCTCTGTTTGAAAGCTTTGATTTTTAAAGTTATAGCGTCTCTTCTGGGTAATTACATCAAACTTAAAGCCTGTGGCAAATGGAAATTAATAACTTCTGTCCTTCTGGCTGGATATGCGAATATTGGATGAAGTTTGGTCATAGAAGTCTTTTCACTAGAAGTTGTGAGAGCGCTGCTCAGTTATGACAGATGAAATGTTAGGGGTCATTACAACTGTCAGCGCAGAACGGGTTTGAAGCTGTAACCAGCCATCACAAATAAGTCAGACAGAAACATCAAAGAGAAGAAGCCAATCATTCTGCCTCAGTGTTTTTCTCCCGTATGCCAGTCTGTCACGGCAACATCTTTGAGCATCAATCACTCATCCCCGTCAAAGCGTTATGTGCATGGCGACTTTATTTTCATCTGCAACCAGAACACTTCATGCACGTGGGTTTGATTGTCAATTTTTACAGCTCGCCGCTGTCGCCGTGTTGTTCCAGTCCTGCGGTCCTCTGACGTTCCACCCAAGGTCTGTAGATGAAGGTAAGCACCATTTTTGTGCTCTAAAAATCACTTCTTGTGATGTAGAGACTGCAAAAAGGTTTTTAAGTACAAAACAATACTCAACACAGCAACCAAAAAATTGTCACAAGTGTGTCCAAACTTTTGACTGTTACTGTGCAGTGATGAGATAAAGATTTACAGAGAGTGTTTATAAAATAATGACACAGTCACCGTGATGTCACACACTAGTTTCTGGACTGGACAAAGGTTGATTAGAAAGTTGCATGCATAGAAGCTACACACAACTTCCTTTGGGAATATCACTAAGCAACAGATTAATACAATTCTAGAAATCCAGTCATCAAAACTGAAGCACAAACATCTGGGCAGTCTGTATCACAAAGCAAAGAATAATATTTGCCAGACGATTTCATTAAAATGCTCCAAAAGGCACCAACACTGCAACCATTGTCTAGAGGTCCATTTTAGTGATTCAAATTAGCCAAGGTGAGGTCTGCACACTGGGAATCACGTGGCTGTGCCCCTAACTTCAAGCCTTAAAGATACTTTTTGTAAATTCCTGGGTTTAAAATTGTTTTAAACCTTCAAAAACAAGCTAAATTTATCCATCGGCATAATGTCAACAAACAACTGCTGAAACCCAAATGAGATTGGGTGATTATAAAAAGGTACCTATATTTTTGGAGTAGGCTGTAAATGTGCTATTTTTGCTGCCTGGGAAACATGGTAAACATGAATAAGTTGGACACTTTGCCCTCAAGTGCCGTTTTTAGCACGTATGCATTGGCTTTTTATTTCTGCCCCAGTGGTTACTGCTTGAATTTAACATCATGACCTCAGATCACTGGGGCAACAAGATGTGACTTAGTTACTGGATGTGTTCTCATTATCATCTGACATCTCCAATTTTTAGCCACAACATTCTCTGATCTAGTTACTCTAATGTATATTTCATTGGGCTTGCCTAATGTTTTTTTTTTTTTTGTATAATGTCACTCTCTGCTTTAAGGTACTTAATGTATTATTCTGCTTTTGAAAACTCCATTATAATGGGGGATTCTTTTAAGGGAGGCTGGTCTGATGTGTGACTCTACAGGGGATTATGTTGGGAGTTGTCTGTGTGAAAATGCACAGAGCGCGCGCATCAAAAATGCTTACATGCATCATAAATTTGGGAGTGTGTGAGTGTGAGCACGTGTGATAGGACAAGCAAGGTGGGTAAAGGGTGGGGGTAGGAGTGGGTGAGGGGGTGGGGGGGATGATTTCTGTCGATCTGAGCCTTTATTCTCCCCAAGCCTCTGAAGACAGTGGTCCTGGGGTGGGAAAAATACACAGGGGAGACGTGTTCAAAGCCTGTGAGCTTGGTGACGATCCTCCGTCAGATCCTTAGCTGTTTGAAAAGTTCATATAAACTGAAAGACAGCCGCTGGGAAATGGTCTTTGCAAACTCAATGAGAGTTTATCATCTCAACACAGGGAGAGGCACCGTTTGAGGTGGAAACGCGCTGCCTGTAATCTCGTTCTCCTTCAGAGGTTTATCAGGGACCGCTCCCGCCTCAAAAAGTGAGTAAACCCGAGTCCTTATAAACAAGGTATCTCAGAACAGGAGCTGTCATTTGTGTTAAACATAGCTCCGTTTATGACCTGCTGATGGTTAAACAGAGTGAGGGACTGGGAATGTACTGTTTTCTCTTTAACAAAATGAACTGTTAGAAGCACAATTGGTTATTCACGTGCCCCAATTAAGTCCCTAATGAGTTATTTGTGTCCATTAATGGTTTTTGTCTGCATGTCCATTTCAGTTCACTGAACCCCCCTCCATAAACAATAACGGTCCAATCTTAGACTGCAAACAGAAGTAAGAGACTGCTGTAAGAAATATGGTACAACTTCAAAGATGAGAACTTCATACTGTAGAAAGGAAGAAAAATAGGAAGAAATCCTCGCGCACCATTAGAAATTCTGTGTAGGGTTTTATCACTGATATATGTCTGTGGTAATTGTCCAAGCACACAAGTGAGGCAGTCAAACATTGCTATCCTGGAAGGGAATGAGATAAATAAAGGAAGACGTTATTTATATCTTACACAAAATACTATGATTATGAGAAAATGTTTATTTCCACTTCTAAGAATTGAACGCTCAAGTTTAAAATGCATACATAAGACTTTACTGAATTTGTGCAATCAAACAAATCATCTTGAAACTAAGCCAGGTTATCATCTGATTAAATTGGAAGCTTCCCTGAAAGTCTCAGCGCCCTAATAAGTCCCGTTAATCGACATCACTTGTGTCTGTGTAAATTTGTTAATTCGCGCCACAAAACTATGATGACCCTGGTCCTTCAAGACCTTAACCCTGTCCATTTATATTGAGCTAACCTATTGTTACAACAATTTTCCCACCATTTTATTTAAGGATGTCAAGTAATCCATGCACTAAAAATCTTCAATGAAAGGTGGCAAGTGCATTCTTGGTTTGCCCCGGGGTCTCCTCCCGGTAGGACATGCCTGGAATACCTCACCCAAGAGGCATTCTAGTCAGATGCTTGAACCACCTCAACTGGCTCCTTTTGATGTCGAGGAACAGGGGCTCTACTTTGAGCCCCTCCCAAAAGGGTGAGGTGTGCAGCCAATCTCCTCTGTGAATCGCCACCTTATCATGGTGAAGGGGTTTGTGTGTCCCACTGATCCCAGGAGCCCTGTTGTCCAGGGGCTTGTTCCCTGGTAGGGTCTCTCATCCTGGGTCCTGGGTGGGGCAGAAAAAGAGCGATTCCAAAGACCCCTATGGAAGAGTCACAAGGGAACTGTTCACTCTGCCCAGGATAGGGTTACCATGGCCCCACCCTGGAGCCAGGCCTGAGGAGGGAGCTTGAGGGAGAGCATCCGGTGGCCAGGCATTAGCCCGTAGCCCGCAGCAGAAACATGGGCCCACTCTTCTGTAGGCCCACCAGCCACAGGAGGTGTTGTAGGTGTCGGGTGCAATGTGTGTCGGGAGGTTTTCAAGGGCGGAGGCCCTGTTGGACCGATCCTCGGGTATCGAGACTGGCTATTGAGAGAGTGATTAAAAAGAACTTAAAAGATAAATCTCTTGTGGTGAACCACTCGTCTTACTAGAACAGAACAGGTGCATCAGAAGTAAGAAAGAAGCAATGAGTTTAGTTCTGCATTGTATGCCTCAAAATCTGACTTTAACACTGCGTTCTTGTTTGAGCACTTAGCAAAAACGAGACGAAAATTCATTTTAGAAACTTCCTCGTAAAGTAAATCTCGCTGCAGTCGCTTGGGGCTGGTTGTTCTGCAGTCTTATTCACACAAACTCACAGCCTCCTAAACTCACGAACAATCAGCTCCTTCCCACTGGTCTGACATAAAAAACCCCACACGACAGTGATTTCCAGGGCCCTGCAAAAGTGGGAGGAAACCAGAGATCACTCTGAGGGGATGACGGTAATTGTCTCATTTAGAGACTGATGCCCACAGGTAAGAGTAATTATGGAGGGCCATTATTCTCTCCTGTCTGTGGGTGTGTGTATTTGTATGCTGTGGAGGCCATTTTTCCAGGCAAGTGCCAGCAGCAGATTACAAAGGTGTGGCTGCAGCGCAACATCCAAATGTGACACATAAAAGACAAAAGTATGGATCAACAGAGGGTGTCTCAGCCCCATTCCGCTACTTTGCCGTCAATCTGACAGATGGCATGGGCCTGTCTGAGGCCCAGGCAATGAGGAGAGCAGTGGCTTCAAAGGCCCTCTGTAATCTGTAGAAACATCACAGGCTGGGAGAAAGTGACTGTCTCCCAGACTCCCGCCTTGCTAAGAGGGCGAGCGAGGCGCTAATGAAAGGCAGATAAAGGGATCGCAGGCACAGACAGTGAAAAAAAAGAAAAAGAGAGATAGAAAACATCAGGTAGGCTTGGCTTTTTTCTTTGCTTTTCCTTTTCTTTTAAAGAATCCACAGATAAATGGTCTCGTCAGTCCTTTTGTGTTCCCAGAAAAACAGCAACACACAGATAAAGAGTTATTTTCAAAGCTCTCCTCCCCCGTTGAGTATGACTCAATTCAGACTAAATGGTCAGTGCTGAGTATGGGGTAAAGTTAGTGATGATGGAAATTGGAAATGTCACTGGTGGCTTGTGTTTTTGGCAGCTTTGATGTGACAGTCAGGCCTGGCGCTTGCTGTCAGACGCGATATTAATCAGAGAAACTTGGTTCCTTGTCACCCTTTGCCACATTCATTTATTGCCCAGGAAGGAGCCACATCCCTTCATTTGGACTAATCAATTCTTCTTTTTAGCAACATCTAAGCTCACAGTAAGTTTGCATCTATTTTCATGCAGCAATGATGCATCACAGCACCAATATCAAAAGCACAATATGCCCTCTTACTTTACAGGAAATTGTAGGTTGACATCAACCTCAACTATACATAGCATTTACATGTATCTAATAAAAGGCTTGGCTTATTATATAATGGTCACGGAATTACTTTGACCAACACTGGCCATATTACAGCATCAGTTATGAATAGAAAAAACCCTTCTGATTCCGAGTTTCCCACAGATTGTGTGATGCGCAACTGGACAGCCAGAAGGTCCCTAAAGTTATTCATAGGTTTTTGTGGTCAGCACTGACAGGTTCAGTGGAGCGAGCTTGGAGCAACCATAGTGTGCAGACCACCGCTCAGCTTCATGGCCAGCTGGGTTGTTAGCTGGTCTCAGGCTAACCAGGACAGACTTCATTTCAACACATTTGCATGTTCTTTTTTCCCCCCTGGAAAAAGCCACTGGACTAAAAAGGCCCCTGCCAAAGCTGGTAATGGCTCATACATTCAGGGAATATGTTATCCATGCCTTTCAGTAAGTGAAACCATATCACAGAAGTGTACAGCAAGAAAAAAGATTCAAAGTTTAGCTATCAGGCTGATTATGGCATGGAAAGAAAGTGTAAAAGGCATATAATATCCATGACCAATAAGAACAGTTAGAATTGTAAAACTTATGTAATAAAATGGACCATCTAAAGTATTAAGCCTAATAAAAAAAACCCGGTATGTCTATGTGAGGGTCTACTAACTTGTTTTGTTTTTCTTGGTGACCTATCTGCTGTGAATAATGGGATTTTGACTCTGATGTTTACTGATAAGTGTCAAATCCTCTTAAACCACCTGGGATGCTGCTGCCTCACATATTAGAATGGCATATTTGAGTGGGTTTGAGTTTTCTGGTGCATGTGTGCTGGATTACTGCCTTCACTCAGTGTAATGTGACAAACAGCACTTTGTTTCGGCGTCAGAGTATTTTTATTTCTATTTAAAATTCACTGACTGAATAGGTTCCAAAAGACCACCATCCAGTGATAAATCTGAAATTTGCTCCTTACCTTTGTTCCTTATCTGAGAATGGATGAATTAATAGCCTGGATTTATTCTGGATGAGAACGTTTTTAGGACGAGATATGCATCATTGCAATCGCTGGCCAACAGGGGGCGACACCTCTGGTTTCCTTCAGCTCCGTCACTCACTTATCCGTCCAGTTCCAAAGTTGACAAAGGTTAAAATGCTCATCCCGTGGCTTCTCAATGAGACGTCACTCACTAAGGGATGTTGTCATGCTGACTATGAGCCTATATGCAAGCTATGTGTGGTATTAATTGAAAACAAAATGCACTTAATTGACAAACTGAACAGACTGTTGTGTGTGTGTCTCAAAACAGCACAAAGCTTTTAGTAAAATTATTTCCATTCTCTGATATTTTCTTAAAAATAACTGACACAAAATATAAAAGAAAACAGTCATATAGCATCACCACTCAAAAGGCATCTAGCTGACACAAAGAGTCGGGCTCAGATTACCAACACAACAGTCCAGCAGCACCAGCTTGAACAGCTGCAGATGAGAGACGTGTCCATAAAGTTCTGGTTTTGTTTTAAGGCCGCTTACAGTAAAATGTCTGGGTGTCAGCTGCTGTTTTACTTTTAGCTCTGCCAGATTCCTCTCCTCCCCACGTCCAGCTGGGAATACAAAAGTCATTCAGGAGTTCTGTAATTGGCTGGAGTTTAATTAAAGGCCAATTTGGGGAAAAAGGCAGACAAAAAGGCAAATTAGAGACACTTGTAAAACACAAAATGAAATGCTTAACAAGCTCAGCATCACTATTCACTGACCCAATTTACATGCCAAACCTTTTCAGGGAGTGTGTTTAGAGCTTTGCGGTTTGAGTGTTACTGTTACTATAAAGTTGTGATTCTGTAATTAAAATATGACAAACATTTTGCAGCAGCTCGAATCTTAGTGCATGGCAATAATTTTAAGCTCATGACTTATGTGTCACACCTTAAACATTTTAAATATAAAGGAATGTTTTCCTGTGAACATATAATAAAATGGTTTAACCATGTTGTATTTAACACAAGGTTTAAAGCTTAAATTAAAACATTTGCTAATGTTTGATGACCTTTATGATGGGCAGCAAATACAATTATTTATATTAACACATTTTGTGAGTGGAAAACGCTTTAGGAGGTGACACAGATGCATTGTTAAGAGACTTATTTTTTTTAACTGATCCAATCCCACTTATACACGGCTGTGCAAAAGTCTTGACCCACCCCTCATGTCTTTATATTTTGCTTCAAAAGATATAGACTTGCTTGTCATTTTTTAAAACGTGGGCTTGAGCAATAGTTTTTCTTTGGATATTTACTGCTTTTTCACTCATTTTCTATCCAGTGCTTGTAACTGATCATTTTCAAAGCAATATTTTTTTGTTTGTTAAGCCACAGAATCGTTCAAGCATTAAAAAGGTACCTAACTCAAGGGATGAACCAATATTGTGACTATCAGACAACTTAACAGATAGTCGATTTTAAATTATACTTTTACGCACTTTGTTACTAGCAGCCTGTGGTAAAAGCGTATAATTCACTGACACCAGTGGAATGGGGGCTGTCAAAAACCCATTGGAGGGGAAAGGGAGAAGAGGTTGAGGTATGGCAAATTACCAGCCAACACCAAAGAAGAGCTTTGAATGCCGCTTCAAGAAGCCTGGAGAACTATTCCTGAAGACTACTTAAAGAAAGTAAAAGAAATTTTACCCAAGAAAGTTCCGTCTGCTGAAGAATAAAGGTGGTCACATCAAATTTAGATTTTCAAGCTCATTAGACCTGTATAGACTGTTTTGCCTTATATGTTGTGTTGATCGCCCATGACTTGCCTTACTCTCTGCAGGTACTTTGCGGATGCAGCTTTCCTAGCGGCCTCTTCATGGTTCCCCTTTGCGTTTGGGATTCCAAGGTACCTGTAGTTGTCCCCAGTGTCAGGAATGCTGCCTTCTGTTCAGTCCTTCAGGACTACCTTCTCTCTCTTTGTTACTATGGTGTGGAACAGGGAATTGATGGCCCGTACACTCCTGGCATACAGCTCGATGTCATCCATGTAGAAGAGGTGGCTGATGTTTGTTCCATTTTGTAGTCGGCATCCGTAGCCAGTAGGGCTGCAGCTATCGATTATTTTAGGAATCGAGTTTTCTTTCGATTATTCCGTCGATTAATCGAGTAATCGGATAAGAAATACTTTTTTTGTATTAATAGTTCATCTGTATATTTAAACTTCTGTACTGCAGTTTTTTGCTGTGTAAAACAAACAGGATGGATGGCCTCAGGTCATAGTCTTTCTTGCAATCAATCCAGGTGGAGCACAGGTTGGCCACTCTGGTCTTACAGTCTAAGATGGCTGCCCCTATCTACTAGTAGCTGGTGTTTTGCTCCCCTGGTATCTCTGCCAATTCCTTTCGTCTTAGCTGCTATGATGCCTGACAGGAGTTTGCTGGGGCAGAGTATTGGCCGGTAGTTGGATGGGACCGGTCCCTTCTGGGGATTCTTGGGGATCAGGACCGTCTGGCCATTACTTAGCCATTCTGGGTGTGTCGTAGCCTTTAGCAGCTGGTTCACTTGTGCTGCCAGGCGCTCATGGAGTGCAGTTAGCTTCTTTAGCCAGTAGGTGTGAATCATCAATGTCAGGGCCTGATGCTATCCAATTCTTCATATGTAAGACTATTTTGTGGATGCCTGCCACTTGGTTACTAGGTCCTGTTCAGAGAAGCTGTTGTGGCCCACTTTTAGATCCATTAGCCACTGAGCACTGTCATTGTATGTTGCATCCTTCGCTCATATGCTCTTCCAATACTGCTCCGTCTCCAACCTCAGTGGGGGTGCTGCTCTCGTATTGTTCCCCTGCCACTGAGAGTACATCTTGGACGCTTCAGTGGAGAGCATCAATACTTATGCACAGTACTGTATTATTTAATATAACTATAAAACCTATGCCTCCCTCAGTAGCATCAAAAGACCTGGAGGAAGTCCAACAAGCTGCACTGTATGTTCCAGTTAATGCTAAGCTTAACAGCACATCTAACATACTTTTTAGCATAAAATAATTTGAGTTTTGTTCAGAGCTTTCTTTTTAAAAAATTAAATAAAATAAAAAATACAGAATGTGATTGACAGGTTAAATGAACACCATATAAATGTTGAGTATAATGCAGTCAGTACCAGACCAGGAATCTCTCAGCTCTTTAAAAAGTAATGAAAATTTGAGGCAGAGCAATCTAACCATGGAAAATGGGCTACAGGGACATGCATCCAACATGACAATATTGAACTAAAAAAAACCCACAATTCCCCTGGTGTTTTTCAGAGCATATAATATATGACTTGTCAAAAATCAGCTTGGCAGACTTTTAAGGTGGAATTATATGCCCCTCCAGCCATTAAATGAATTTAGAGGATCAAAACTTTCAGCAAACGATAAAAACATGATTACCATCCACGCGTTTGAGGAGCTCTTTCACTGCCAAGCTTTTTGATGAGGTCTCAGCCTTATGCAACAGATTTAGCAGATGTTGTGGTATTTTGAGCTGAAAAGCAGCTCTCAGGCATTTTTCAGGGCTGTTGAGAGATAATTTTTAACCGGTCCACTGTGAATCCAAGAAAGGGCAAAGTGGTATCAATGTCAGCACTGTTCAGATCTGTTGTTCTTTGCCCTCTTATGAAAGCCTTTATGACCCGTCCCTTCAAACAGCACACACATGCATGTAAAGCTTGTACAGCGGAAGAGGAAGAGATTATACAGTATATAGCAGGATTATAGTTGACTTTTTGTTGTCCAAATACCACTGACTTTAATATCCTGATGGTAATCTAAATCTGATCACTAGAGTAATAATATGTGCAGTATATTAAGTAATCCACATTTTGTATATGCTGCCTTTTTTTTTGCTTTTTTAGGAATCCGATGCAGAAGTGACCATGGATAATCACTTTATGCCATGAAGCTGCAGTAATTCAGTGAAATTGTTTTGTAATGTAGAACATTACACTGTGAAAGTGACATTTACAGCCTGATAAACTCAGAGGGGGTGGCGGCAAGTTGAACGAAGCAGAAAGAAATTGAGAACTTTTTCCTCAAACCGCGACACACTTTCCTTGGTGTAAAACAGGAAAAAGGCGTTGATTCTGGAACCTTCAAAGCAGCCTCCTTTACGGAGAAGCTGGCATGACCTTGTTTCCTCGGGAGTAAAAGATACAGAGAGCTGGAGGGACTGGATGAGGAAGAGGAGGGGTGAAGGAAGGGGGGGGGGGTGGCATAGTGGAAGAGGTGGGGTAACTTCAAAACCCACATCAAAAGGAATAAATAATTGTTTCTGCTGGTTTTGTTGTTGTGATACGGATCGGCGAAGCAGCAAGTGGCGAGCAGGAAGCTTTGATTTGAGGCAGCCTTCCTGGAGAGGGCTCCTTCTGTCGGCAGCTGAGCAGAGAGAAGCGGGGCCTGCTGATTAAAGTCCTGTTTGTTTTAATCTTCTCTTTTGCCCAGGGGAGGCCTACAGAGAGGGAGAGATCCTGCTGGGGGGTGGGACAAAACTGTTCTCTGGGGGCCAGTTCCTTCTTCTTTGGCATCCTGAAAATGAAGCTATGGTGCAGCATGCAGATGCGGGATGTGCACGCTTGAAGGGTCAGTGTGGGTTCAAGATTAGGGAGGCTTTCAGGTAAAAAGGGAATGGCAGATTATGAGGATAATATGTATGTGTTCAGTACACCAACAACTCGTTTTAATGGTTAGTTCATGAGCATTCATAAAATTCCACTTTCATTTTTTTCTGTAACTATTATCAGGAATATCCTACTGACCATCTCCCTATGCTATTTGCATACAGTGTGTGTACACGGTTTTAATTGCAGGTACAAAGCTATTTAATTAATGACACCCAGTTTAATACAAATATTGAAAGCTGACTTTGGAAAACTTGTTAAAAAAAACAAACACACAAGGAGCAACATTTGAAGTTGCTCAGCAATGTGAGACATGTCTGAGTATATAAAAAGTTAATCGCATTGATGTTTTGCTTTGCAATGAATAAAATCAGACATTACACTGAATTTTGTCTAAGCTTTACGGAAATTTTAATGGATTAAGGTTTCTCCAGAAATAATTAAAAAAAAAAAGCAAAACTGTTTGATCATTCCCACAGGTACCTGCGACATACAATGCATGAAATTACATTAATCTAAATGTCACTCTGCAAAGCTGGAATATTCCTTGCCATCACCTCTCGGCTTGAATCAACTTAATATTTGCACTGTGATATAATCTGAGTACTTCCCGCTGATTTGCATCAACTGATATATGCGACACCAAGCCTTTGATTCTGACAGAAATCCACTATTGGCAAAAGTGTCATCAGAATTGCTGGAAGAATGAAATAGACTTGCTGACGTGCACATTGCTTCTAGCCTTTTATGCAGTTATTCAAACAAAGTAGTCTCATTGGATCTTATCGACATATGATGAAACAACGGAAGGCAGCACTTTCCATCCTTGACAGTAAACAGACGCTTCGTCCACAGGCCTGTCAGTGTTAGAGACAGAGCTCGTTAAGAGCTGCTGACATCAAACGCTTATGGAGACTGATGATTTAAATATTGAACCGACTAGACTAGCGGCAGCATGCAGACAGAGGAGAGCTGGTATGTGCTGACACTAAAACAGATGTATATTTTAGCAGCCGTTTCCCAGCTAAACTAATGGCTTTGGGGAGGCAGATGAAAGTCAGACCTGCAGATCTGCTAGGACGTCTCTGGGGTTTGCCGTACTGTAAGTGGCAAAGACCCCTGGTACCCCCTTCTTTCCATGTTCCTCTGTCCCTGTCTCCTGTACCCCATATACAGTATGTTGCTCCAGTCACAGCTGGATCAGAGGAGAGGCATCCCAATCGGCGGCCTCTCGCCAGGCCCCAGGCAGCAGGGACACTAACAAGCTCTAATGATCTCCAGCTAGGCCCGTCTCTCTTCTCTTCCTCCACTCAGTCACAACACAACCTGCAGCACAGGCCTCTGAGCAGACAGACATCCTCACTGAACCCACTGTATCCCACTGAATCTCCTGTCCGTTTAATTTACGGTCTTAATCAAACAGATCCTGCTAGGACTGGATGGAGGCGTCTCCAAGAATGTGCACTGATAAAGATACATCTATAAGGGTAAATTAATGTTAGGTTTGATAAAAACGTAATGACCCCATTTTCTTTTTTTTTTTTGCACTTCTGGCTCTCGTTTGCTGAGTTTTGCTGGCATGCATGCTCTCCAAGGGGAGGCCAGATGTGAGGCACTGGAGGGATTCGAAAATAATTTCCAACATGTTTTTGTCTGCTTCTCATCTTGATGGATCCAAGTACATCTAACACCAAAGAAGAAGTGAGAACTCTTCTTTCCCCCATCACCCTGACAAAACAGCGAGGAGCCACAAGGGCAGGTTGTAACTGCATGAATCTTAAGATCTATGGACATTATCGAATGCTGAGAAATTAGGCCCACCCCAGACATATTTACACTGCTTAATGTGTTTTTGGAATGGTTTTTGGTTGTTTTATTATTATTATTATTATTTTATTTATTTTTTTACCCCCAAAAAACATTACGTTGGGATATTTTAAAGGCAGCTATAATGGGTGGTTAAGTAGATGTATGCGAATTTCCACATTTATATTTTTATTCTAGGGAATCACCTTTGTATAGTTTATTGTTGAGGAAATGTCTTTATACAGTCTGTAATGCAACATTTCAGTTGGGCCTCTGAAATGGGCAATGTTATCTCAGGTCTCTTTAAGCTCTGCCTTCCTCCTGGCCAGCATTCAAAAGCTTGCCAAAGTGTACTGCCTCATCCTCTTGTAGAGGTTCAGAAGTCTAACATTCTCATTCTTGATTGGAAATGACAAATTCTCATATCTATCCTTATACATTAGAACCTGATCTGTAATATGCAGCAATGCAACTTTGCTAAGAAAATGAACAATGTAAAATGTCGGGCATGTTTATTTAATGTGAACATCCAAGTTTAAAACATTCTATATGCTGGCAAATAAAGAGAAGCATATCTAAGATTAACACTAAAATCTGAGTTTATTTCCCACAGAGCTAAAATCATCCATCCATCCATCCATTTTCTTCCGCTTACCTGGGGCTGGGTGGCAGGGTCGGCAGCCTAAGCAGAGAATCCCAGACCTCCCTATCCTCAGCCACCTCGTCCAGCTTACCTGGGGAAACAATGAGGCATTCTCAGGCCAGTCGAGAGATATAATCTCTCGACTGGCCTGGGTCTGTCCTGGGTTCTCCTCCCGCAAAGACATGCCTGGAACACCTCACCCAAGAGGTGCCTAGGAGGCATTTCGATCTTCCCCCTCACTCGTGAACAAGACCCTGAGACACTTAACTCCTACACTTGGGGCAGCAACTCAACCTTGACCCGGAGTGGGCACCCTTTCCTGGTTGAAGACCATGGCCTCAGACTTAGAGGTGGTGATTCTCATACCTGTTGCTTCACAATTGGCTGGGAATTGCTCCAGTGTGAGATGGAGGCCACCACCTCATAAAGCTAACAGGACCACATCATCCACAAAAAGCAGAGATGAGATTCTGAGGCCACTTACAACATCCAGAGCCTTTAGGAATTCAGGGCAAATCTCATCCCCTCCAGGGGCCCTGCCACCAAGGAGTTAATTAAGTACCTCAGTGATCTCACCCCCAGTGATGGTTGAGTCATCCCCCTCATCCCCAGATTCTACTTCTCTACAGAAAGCGTGTCAGTAGGATTAAGGAGGTCCCTGAAGTATTCCTTCCACAACCCGACTATAGCCTCAGTTGAAGTCAACAGCGGCCCACCTGCACTATTACACCGTATGGTAGAGCACCACTTTCCCAAAGTGTCCTTAGCCTCCCTAGGAATGTTGTTGAAGTTCTGCTGGAGGTGAGCGTTGAAGATTTCATAGACTGGGGCCTCTTCCAGGTGTTCCCAGTGTGCCCTCACTATGCGTTTAGGTGTGCCACATCTGTCCAGCATCCTTCCCCGCCACTTGATCCAACTCACCACCAGGTGGTGATCAGTTGACAGCTCAGCTCCTCTTTTCACCTGAATGTCCTGAACACATGCCTGCAGATCTGATGATATAATTACAAAACCGATCATCAACTTGGTGCCTAGAATGTCCTGGTGCCATGTGCACTTATGGACATCCTCATGTTTGAACATGGTGTTTATTATGAACAAACTGCGATTTGCACAGAAGTTTAATAACAGAACACCACTTAAGATCAGACAAGCTATTCCTCCCAATCACTCCCCTCTATGTCAAACACGAGCCGCTCTGGCCCCACAACGGATCCAGGCCGGATGTGCTGTGAAATGACCATATCCGCTGTGGACCCGATCCTGATCGGTCCCTGAACCGTGATCCTGATCCGTTGCTGATCAGTAATTTGTGCAAGTGGACTCTGATCCGGACCCGTTTCGCGGGTCCGTTACGGAGTCAGTGGCTCATCCGGGACGGATCAAGGGTGGAGTCATTTTGCTATCTGGGAACCTTGGGTGAGGGGTAGCTAAAAATTTCTCGATGTAAAAAAAGCCCTGTAATGTTAACTAACATTTGCTTGTTAGTTTGCAGAAGTGACCAATTACAGTTTCTGGCATGCAAGTCAGGCTGAATGGACTTAAGAAAAAAAAAAGTCAGTACATCTGCAGCACATTGCACAATGCTTGAAGTCCAAGACTATAAAATGACTTTGGATTTTAGTCTCAGGGGCAGTACTGCTTCCAGTCCGTTTGAGGCTAACTCTGTCTGACTAAACAAACACTTCAAAAAATGTTCTCTGCACGGCTCATAACAGAGAATAAGAGAAAGATAATTACAGTTTATTCATGCATAGTTCCTTTATTTAAATGTCATTATCTACCCGAGTTTAAAGCATAGAGAGAAATGGGCACATATTGTACTGACAAACACTTTAAAACAAATTAAATCTTAATATGTATATAAAAAAACGCACACAATTTACAATGGACACTGTTTTTTTTGTGAACCATCTGCTACGAGTCAGATCCTCTTTTGTTGTGGAGCACGCTCCTCTGAGAATAACGAGCATGAGGCGATCAAACAGCAAAGCTGGTTTTGCTGTCTGAAGTTTGTGCCAGAAATGCACATCCTTGTTAGGCTGGTCTACAGCTACTGGGTACAGAAAGTTCCCAGCTTTAGCTGTTGTGAGCCATTGTGTTTGCATCAGTCTCTAACCCCTAAACCTTCAAGTGTATAATTGAGTGGTTACAGAATATTTTCATTAAGTCAGAAGCTGCTGTCCAGCCCTGGCAAACAGCACGTCTCTGCTGCAGCTCAGCGTACTTCAAAGTTCTCTTGAAACTTAGCCCTGTTTTTATTTCTGTCAGTCTTGAAGCCCATGTTATCAACGGGGAATTGACTTGAAGGTCTTAAAAGGTCCACTTTGAAATAGATCAGTATGCACTTACATCCCTGGATGTGAGAGGTGTGGACATAAATTTCGCATTGGACAGTGGATGAAATGAATATGAATTTCCAATATTTTGATCTAAGCATTGAAAGGGGATAAAAGGCACAGTCCAAAGCGCATCTGAAAAAGGAGCTTACATTTTCTATAATACTGAACCTAAGTCAGCCTTTGATCTTTTAATCCTGTGCTCATAAGGTTGTGAGATAAGCAGGCATGACTAACGTCTCCTTCTAATAGTCAAGAAAGAGCCGAACCCACATAATGAGCTCTTTTACCCCTTTTGAAGACAAATTGGACTGAAATTCCATGTTTAATGGATCTTCCTTTCAATAGTATTCTGTTTAAAGTCAAAAGAGAGATGGTCAGTCCACGTTAACAATGCTGTTCAGCTCTGAGGATGACTGGCCTTGTTTTCCTTTCAGCCTTCCAAATGTCTGTCTGAGCTGACTCTTTGTTGTCTTTGTGGTATCATCCTTCTTATTTCACTGTTTAGCCAACACTGTCACTTAGACTGGCTAGCGGGGTTTACGTAAATATGAAACTGGAACTCAAGTCCGGCGCTGTGCTGTCAGTGTTTCTTGTAATCTCATCCATCGGTATGCTGATGCCAGCCATGGTAACCACTCTGTCCTCAGTCGACAGCCTTCTGCCTGCTTTGGCGTGGGCTCAAACCAAAATCTTAGCCACATGTAGAAATATTGGGTTGCATAGGATTTTAATGCAGCCCAATCAAAACAAAATATGTGAATGATTTAAATGAAAGTGTTAATGTACAGCTGTAGGGGCTTAGTGAGTTGGAATAGTACACATAATAATTCTGCATTCATATGGCATTGAAATAACTGGAAAAAAAAATACATACTGCATGAAGGCTGTAAAAAACAGCTGAGAAGTAAAAAATAGTACATAGCAGATCAACGATTTTGTACCGATGGTGTAAATTCATGTGTCCCAAATTAATTTTTTGCCTATATTTTTTAAGCTCCGGGATCTTCATATAAGTCCAATATTGTTTTAGCTCGATTGTTGGTCTTCTTGAGGAAAAATCATTTTAGCTACTAAATATTCCACTACCTTAAATGGCTAAATGCTGTACCTGTGTTTTTGGTGCAAGGGTGGAGACAAACTAAAGGGCATGTGTAACTTTATTTGAATTTGAACGTAGAATCGATAGTGTGCCCTCTGCTGTGCCGCAGCTGAACTGCAGCCAGTCTCCTAAATATTCTCTGCTTCTCTGCAGTCAAACCTCTTTAGGCAACAAGAGGAGCTACCCCCTACTGGTCTCTAGAAAGAGGTGTAAGCTTTGTGTTTTTCAGACCCAGAGTATATGTCTGTCTATTTCTGTGCTCGTTAAATTAATCTATCAGAATAAATCTCTCTCCTAATAGCGAGGCCACACACATTTTTTCCAGTTTACTGTCAAATACTTTCCTTTTGTGCAGTAAATATAGTATATGTCACATCAGGTGTGACATCTTTCACACTGACACGCTTCTTATTGATTGTTATTATAAATGTATCATTTATAGAAGCTTTAAGCTATAAATGAGCTAACATGCTGATGAAAACAGCAGCGTAGAGCTGAGACTGATAAACTAAACTACTGGAAGTGTTTTATGACCACGCCAGAGCATAACAAAGTCATCAGGATTTATGGTGCAGTAACATCCCTGATAGGGTTAAGAAAATTTAAAAAAAAATCCAGATTCCAATTCTGATCTTTGACACACAAATAACTCCCAAATAAATGTTGATAATTAGGCTCTGCAGGCCATTGCAGGGCATGTTATCATTTTTCAAAGATTAGAGCCCTTTGTCCCCTTTTTAACTACAGCCAGCTAATAGTTTCTTTTTGGCTCTCCCACAGGCTCTGCTGAACCTTTAATTGGGTGATGCTCTTTCCTGTAGCTCTTGCTCTCTGTATCTGGATTTCATAAGCAGACAAAGTTATTTAAATTGCTCTAATACTTTCATCTCATATTCTCTTTGTATCATTGTTATGCAACCACATGGACTCAGATGTAAAAGACACTAAGGGTACAAAGAGAGGATTTTTTCAGATTTTTTTTTTTTTTTTTTCTTTACTTCTCTTCAAAAATTTTTCTTTTTTTTCTG
>VUQK01031208.1:0-11168 GCA_015106715.1 Bujurquina vittata
AGAGATTACACACACACACACACACACACACACACACACACACACAAACACAAAAGATTTTCTCATTTCTTCCCATTTTTATTCCTGTCAGTTTTCCTGACTGAACTGAAGCTCACTTACTTACTTGGTGGACACTTGGGTTTGTAGAAGCCTCTCAAAACACAAGATGTGTTGTGGTTAAAATAAGGTTAGCATAACATCTTAGTTTTACATAAGTTTGTTTTCCTGCACACTTGCAAACTTGAGATTTTTGAATTTTTCATCAAACAGTAACAATGAGTTGACCTTAACCTTGAGCTGAGTTGGAGAGCATGGCGGGGTCGTATGTATGGTGGCCTTCTCTGTGCGCTTCAGATGCTGATTGAAATTCTACTGAAAACATGGAAGCTTGTGGGGGTGGCTTTAAAAGGATGACTGCAACAATGTATGAACTTTATGACCTGTGAAGGAGAAGAGAAGAAAGTGGCCCACAGGGACCCGTAGTAATACATATACCATATACTGCCAGAAGTATTCACTCATCCACCTTCACACACATATGAACTAGAGTGACATCCCATTCTTAATCCACGGGGTTTAATATGATGTCCACCTTTTGCAGCTATAACAGCTTCAGCTCTTCTGGAAAGGCTTTCCACAATGTTTAGGAGTGTTTATGGGAATTTTTGACCATTCTTCCAGAAGCACATCTGTGAGTTCAGACACTGATGTTGGATGAGAAGACCCTGCTCAGTCTCCACTTTAGTTCATCCCCAAGGTGTTTGGTTGAGCTGAGGTCAGGCCAGTCAAGTTCTCCCACACCAAACTCTCTCATCCATGTCTTTATGGACCTGCCTTGTGCACTGGTGCTCAGTCATGTTGGAAAAGGAAGGGGCCATCACCAAACTGTTCCCACAAAGTCTTGTCACAAATGTCTGAGTAGTGGCAGTGGCGCAGTGGGTAGGCGCATTGCCTTTCAGGCGGAAGGTTGCAGGTTTGAGCCCTGTCCCTGCGTTGTGTTGTGTCCTTGGCTAAGACACTTAAACCACAATGCCTAACAGTAGCGCCGGTCTCTGGCTGCATGACCGCAGATGCTTGTCTCTGGATGAGTGATCTGAAACCCTCATTTCGTTGTGTGTACACAATGAGTTTAACTTTAACTTTATTCATTCAGAGCTCCTTTCACTGGAACTAAGGGGCCGAGCCCAACTGCTCATTACCCCCCCCCCCCCTACCAAACTTTACACTTGGCTCACTGCAGTCACACTGTGGCCATGGAAGTGATTGGAACACCTGAATTTAATGATTTGGATGGGTGAATACTTTGGTAATATAATGCATAAGTTTTAGTGAACTTTATGACTCCATTAACTATTGAACAGTACTGTGTCTCTTCATCAGAAGTGTGGAACCTCTTGTGTCATTTTTGCCATGCAAATGATCTAGATTTTATTTGCTTATGCTTTAACGTAGCCCATTTACTGCATGAAAAACCAAAACGTTAAAAACCAATGACTAAGACATCTTAAGAAGACACAGGACGGAGCAAGTTAAGGGTGACAACAATAACCCACAAGTAAAAAATAATGAGATGGTAAAGGGGAAATAAAGGCTGGAAGTAAAAGCACTAAAAACATACAAGTGATAGTGAAAAGAAGGACAATGGTACTTATAAATACCACTGACTGACATATGGCTTGGTACATGAGAGGGTTACCCAGGCAATCAGAGCTTGGGATGTCTGCAAGTAACCTTCAAAGTGATGTGTGACGAGTGAATCGCTTCCAGTGTGGCTCAAGGCCCAGCCACCACGCTCCCTCCCTCCCCAGGCCTGGCTTCAGGCTGGGGCTCCAAACCCTATTCTGGGCAAGGTCAACTAGTCCCTTGGTTTGTTGATTTTTTTTCGTTTTTTGTCTTTCCCTACCAAGAACCAGTTTAACTTGAGAGGCCCTATCAGGGGCAAAAGCACCTGACAATGTAGCCCCTGGGATCACTGGAACACCTCCATCACAGTAAGGTGGGGATTCATGGAGGAGACCTGTGAAGAAGAGAAGAATAAGTGTAGGCCGACTCTGCTGAAATGCATCATAATTGCTGTCATTATTATTAGCTTTAGCTATATTGGTAGAAGGCCTTTGCTTTAGTTAGGCAATAATAGAGACTATAAATTAGTAGGGGTGTCATAGCTGAACACAGTATCAGCATTTAATTGATAAGCAGATGGTCCTCAAGTTCTTTACAGTGAGCCTATATTACCTTAATCTGCATAGTGAGATAATGTCTGCTGCTCCATTAATACCATCTTGTGTTCTCAGTACCATTAAACCAAATGCTTACTACAGTAGGCGGATAGCAAATGGACACAACGGGGAGCACGTGAAAGCACAGCATCGAAGTATTTCTTTACTTCATTTAGGTCTGTTCTGTATTAAACCTACTTCCCTTCTCGTCTCGATCCATCAGCCCCATACCATTGAAGCTAATGATGTGAACATGGCACGTATAAGAGCAATTGCTTTCAGTCAAAACATGGTGAGAAGGCTAAACAAAATGTCAGCAATTAGAAAAAAAATAATCTAATACTGTTACAGCAGTGCTGAAATACTTTCAACAAAGGCCTAATGTGTCTCATTTGAGTGTCTGGAATGTACAATATGCCGTGGGTATGTTTTCATACGCATGTAGGTGTTATTCTAAGCAGATTTCGGTGAGAAGGTGCACCACAGAGGACAAAAAAACCCCGATTTGGAACCAATGATAGACATGATAGAAATTGAAAACAGATTACAAGCTCGTCTGGTCTGAGCAGTCCATACGCAGACGCCAAACGGGCATTTCTTTGTAGATGCAGAGCTGAGCGCATCGCAGCCGAGTGGCGTCATTGATTCGTTCATTCAATATCGTTCTCCATGGTGCTGTGTTTGAATTTCGCCTCTCCTTCCAGAGGTGGTTTATGGCTGCAGAAATATGAAGGTGGTCTATTCTGTGGCATGAGCAGAAAGGCTCTATGCCCCTGAATAGACCTGAGGGAGATTGGAAGATGGTTTTCATCTGTCACACTCCACATACTGACAGCAACTATTCTATTTCTTTACAAAGAAAAAAAAAAGTGAAAACGGCTCCGTTCATCACTCTGAAGGAGGGATGGAGGATCTCTGAATGGATGTGGAATGACATGAAAGGCAGGCATTTGATCAAACTGCATATACGACACTGGGGGGATTGGCAAAAAGATGCATTATAGATCTCACAGGTATGTCTGATTCATATTCAAATACAGAGAGAATAAAGTTAAAAAAAAAGTTCCTTGATCTGTAAAAATTTTGTTGAACGTCATGTCACGACTGAGCGAGCGCGACTGTTAGTGCAGGGAATGGCGGCGGGTAAGGACCGCGCTTGCAAGCGCATGAACGAGACAAAGACGCACGTAAACGTCTGAACGAATGTATTTATTGATCGGCAAAGCGTTGCTTTCAAAGACAGGCGACAAAAGAAGAAAAAGACAGAAAGATGGCCAGTAGAAAAAAAATGGTATAGAGTATTTTTTTTGATAGGTGTTATCACAGTGACTCCTCAAAGATAATGACACGGCAGTTTGTGGTTTGTTAAGAAATCATCCTCCTTCCCGCATGTGCCTGTCAAGATCTCTGTTCCTGTGGCAGCAGCAGAATTACCGCTTTAAATTTATGGTAACATTTCAAACAGCAGGCACCTGATTTCATATATTGGTAGATAAAAGCCGGCTTCTCACTCCTGCTGAGCAACTGATTGATAGCATTTATGGCTGTACACCATATTGTCAAAAGGTTTCGCTTGTCCCCCTTCACAGGCATATGAACTTGAGTGACATCCCATTCTTAATCCATAGAGTTTAATGTGATGTCAGCCCACCATATGCTGCTATAACAGCTTCAACTCTTCTGGGAAGGCTTTCCACAAGGTTTAGGAGTGTGTTTATGGGAATGTTTGACCGTTCTTCCAGAAGGGCATTTGTGAGGTCAGACACTGATGTAGGACAAGACAGCCTGGCTCCCCGTCTCTGCTCTAATTCATCCCCAAGGTGTTCTATTAGCTTGAGGTCAGGACTCTGTGCAGGCCAGTCAAGTTCTTCTACACCAAACTCGCTCATCCATGTCTTTATGGACCTGCTTTGTGCACTGGTGCTCAGTTATGCTGGAGCAGGAAGGGGCCATCCCCAAACTGTCCCCACAAAGTCATCCAAAATGTCATTCAGAGCTCCTTTCACTGGAACTAAGGGGCCGAGCCCAACTCAGTACTTTATCCACCTGTGGCTATGGAAGTGATTGGAACATCTGAATTCACTGAGTTGGATCTTTGTTTTATTTCCTTTGACCTTTACTTCAAGGTCAAAGGTCACTGAGATTCAAACTCCAAGATTTTTAGTAGATGCATCCATGATGTGAATTTGAACAACGTAGGTGACATCTTTCTCAAGTTACCACATTATAAAACCTGACCTCTGACCTTTCCTCTATTATGGCAAAAAATTTAGTCAGGTGATCTAGGGGTCACTGGTAATTTTTCATGCAAATTTGGTATGAATCAGACTGGTAGGTTTGCTGTAATATTGTTAACAAACAGACAAACATACCAAAAACAATACCCCCTTCCCCCCTCTGAGGGTGGGGGTACAAATTTGAGATTTTGGAGTGGCATTATGCAAAGCCCGGACTCGAATCCGATTGAGGTGCTTTAGCATAACCTTAAAAAAAGCTGTTTATGCTCAAAATCCCTCTAATGTGTCCCACGCTGCAAAGAGTGAACCAAAATTCTGCCACAGCGATGGGAAAGACTCATTTTCACTTCTCACAGATGCTTGATTTCAGTTCCTGCCGCCAAGGGTGGCACAACCAGTTATGAGGTTTAGGGGGCGATTACTTTCTCACACAGATAGGCCTGGATAGCTTTTTCTCTCAATAAATTAAATCATAGTATAAAATTGCATTTTGTTTTTACTCGTTATCTTTGTCTAATAATTAAATTTAAGAAATCAGGAAAGCAGCAAATATGATTTCACAGCACTGTATTTACATTTAGATAAAAAAAACCCAAAACAACTAAGGCTACACTGTGTCGGTTAGCATCCGTACGGTCCTTGGCCCTTGTGGAATACAAGGAGATAAGGAAACAGCACTGCTTTTAAGCACGGCAAAGTAAAAGTAAGCTCTCTGTGAGACTCATTTATTCCAACCTAATGCTGTTTGGCCTCTCACAAGTCAATAAAGAGCAGGACAGAACCACTAATTAAAATCTAATAGCATCCGAGGCTGATTAGCACACCCACTATGAGGCATGTTATGTGCGTTTGTGAAATTGGTGGTCAAGATGTTTGTTTTTGTCCGTAACCTATAACTCTACAAATGAATGTCTGTCTCTGGTAGTAACTGTTGATAACCAAGCTAATTAAATAGGCATGTTAACAATGGCAGCTTCCGCTCGGACAGATAAGCACTGCCCATGCTCTTGCTGCTTCTGCAAACTTTGGAAAGGCTTTCGCTAAAGGCCGTCACATAGTCTGGAGTAGCCTCGTACACATGACTTCTGTGTAGAGAACTGCAATGCTTGACAGGCCCAGTGTGCCCATTTAGGTTCAACAAACGGTCAGTTTTGACAATGAGTGAGCTGGAAGCTGAGGAGGAAGTGGTGTTTGTGCTGACAAGTCGCACGCACACACACACACACACACACACACAGAGAGGGGGGGGGGGCAAGTAAAATGTCATCAAACTCATATAATGACCAAACAGACACATAACAGAAAGTGTCAAGAAAAAATGTTGGGAATCAATAATACACTGTTTTTTTCTGAATATAGATGATCCTCTGGCCTTTCTGCTGCAAGATGGAACAAGTAAACAGCCATTGATCTGTGTGTGCATGTGTGTGTGTGCAGCAGTTATATGTTCTAACCTTTTTCATCCAGCTAAAGCAATAGCTTGATCCTGACTGACCTTCAAGAAGCTGCTCCCTGTTCTGCACTAATGCCCACCAGCAGGACACATGGTCCTTAACCTAGGATGAACCATTAAGTGCTGATCTACAAGGACTTGGGCCAAAGCATGAATTCGGTTCCTGCTGTAATCATCTGGCTTTAGAGCCAGTGACAGTGAGGAGGAGGAGTGCTGACAAAAATGGCACTGTGGAAAAACAGCTCTGGAAGTTGTACATCAGTTTAGCACCATTGTTTTAGCCTGGCAGGAGGAGAGAAGCCTGGTGGGCCCACAGGCTCCAGCTGTAAGACTAACATGCTCCCAGACACACATTCAGTCTCTGGGATTGTACAGTAATCATAAATGCCATAATCCAGGAAGATATTAGTATATATATTAGTAACCAGAGAGACCAAAGCCCTGACGGGCAAAGCAAAGTAGAGTATGTGGAACAACTTCTATATAATGCACACAAAGCACTTTTCTCAGTGTGTAGTGTTGTGCACATATAGACTTCTTTGAAGCTTTCTGACTGACTAAACTGCTTATATTGCTGCTAGAGAAAAAGTACATACACTAAATACAACCCGGGGACATCTGAGAGAGAACACAAATAGGGATATGGACACATCCTACAAATCTGTATTTACAGGGACAATGAGTAAAAGCCTCTGGGGGTAAAAAAAAACCAACAAAAAAGCACCCATCTAAACATAGCTGAGCATATAATGCCTTTGTCTGAAAGCAGAGGCAGTTTCACCATTGAACAGGCCTATGAAGAGAACCGATGAAGGGTTTTCCCTAAGAGTGTAATTCCATCAAACACATACACCCACACTCGCAATCGTGACCACAGTCGGTAAACTGGCTTGACCTCGCCCACTTTGCTGTCAGTAACTATATGTCAAACGTGTCCCAGCAAAGCTAAACACTATCGGGGCATACGCAGCTCCTTGTTTCACATTCAGTTTGCAATAAATGCCAGTGCCGCACATCTAAAGAGCTGATTTTAATCATGCCACCTGAAAATATAGCAGCGCACAACACCAGAGGACTGCTGAGCCCGGATCAACATGCATACACATTTCTCTGAGTGTGTTACTTTTTGTATTTCTTTCCTGCTGCTGGCGGAGTTAATCTCTGGAGCTTAGAGTACACCGTGGGTTGAGCCAATATCTGTACTTACTGTATGTCAGCCCTCTGACTGCACTGTGTGGGAGGGCACAGTGAACACTCCCAGTCATATTTCATTTTAGTTTGATAAACTCGATATCACTCTCGTGCCAGTGATCATGCACCTGTAACCAGCAGCTGATTAGCTATCTTAAGGTACATGTTGGGAATAGCAGCTACGCGCTCCAACGTTAAGAAAACCAAGCACTTCTAAAACTCACCAAATAAGAGGTACTTTGCTTGCTTAACCCATGCAAAGAAATTAAGCCTACTATTGAGATATTGTGGTTTTATCGAAGATTATGTGCGGGACTAGTTTTTGGCTGAAAGCAATGACTTTAAGTGTAGAGGAGCATTCAAACATCTTCTTACTGTTACTATGTCTGTACGGACCCTCTTTCTTGCTTAGTGGGTGGGCCAATCTGAATGAAATGTTGCACGGACATCGTCACACATACGGCGATTACTAATATCTGTGCTTTTTAAAAAAAACATTTATTATTAATCAAAAGTCCCTAGATTTCTGTGTGCATCAGAGTTCTAGCCAGAAAAAAAAATCACAGGTCAGTGGTATCGATGGGGTGGGGGTCCCCCGAATGATTAATGGCACCCACAAGGAAACTGTGATGATAGCTGAAATTCTCAGCCCAGCGCAGCGCCGGGTGCTGCTAGCTAGAACCCTGATTTATCATTCAGTGAACGTTATGTTCTCCGTTTGCGTTTGTTTCATATGTTACGTACATCAACCGTTCGCCACTAAATATGGAACAAAGAATTTGAAAAAGCGCTGCAGGCCTTCCAAAAACCTCCATAGGGAGGGTTTCTGCTAGTAAGTGATAATTTCACATTTTGAGTTGTTAACAAACTAAGGGTGTAACGTTCCCAAACAGAAAGGGTTTAACAGAAAGATTGCATTAGCTGTTTAGGAATTACAGACATTTTCTCCATGTTCAGAGGCTCGAACACAACAGGAAAAACTACATTTTAAAATTTTAAGTATTGTTCTGAATTGGCTTCTTATTAACTGACAGCAAAGGATTTTCATCCAAGAATCCTTTGCAGTCAATTAACTCCTAAAGTCTAGAAGCCATGGACATCATGTGGCTTTTCTTCCACTGAGATGCTCTGCTAGACCTTCATACTTTTCTTTTTGCTTCTTGTTTTAAACTCTTTGTATTTACATTATTAAAGCCACCCTTGAGTGCAGACTTTGACAATAACATGTCCTCCCTTAGAGTGTTGCTGGTTAGACATTGTGAAGCTGTTTTTCTTAACCATGGAAATAATTCTGTCATCACGTACTTTAGTGGCCTTCTCTGGTCTTTCAGGCCTTTTATTGTTGCTGAGGTAACATTCATTATATTTGTGAATGTGCCATAATTTGGCCTCTCCTAAAAACTCCTGTTTTTCAGCCTTATGATGACCTCCTTCACTTGTGTGTGGACCTCATATTGAGAGTTCTAATAAACAGTTGCAAAATACAAGTTTAACACTTGTAATCAACTGCAGATCTCTGATCTGTTTAATCAGTCATGCAATAATGAGGGAACAGACCTCAGCTGCTCATGAAACTGCTTACCAGCCAAGTATCCAATTACGTTTGAGCTTTTGAAGATATTGGACTGTGTATCAAAATTCAAACTCAAACATTTAATACAGAACTTTTGTTGGGCAGAGAATGATTCATTTGTGTGTAATGAAATAATAATTAACTGCATTGATAGCTAGCCACTTGAAACCATTAATTCCTGGTTTAAGCATATTAGTCTGCAGATTTATGATCCAATCTAAATCCAGGGTTTATTTATGAAGCTAACCAGAGACAAAACAATGGTGTGCAGTTAAAATTGTGTGCTGTTTTTCAAACTGCAAACTGGAAGCTGCTGAACACAAATCTGTTTTAAGAAATTTAGAAAGAGATATTCTGTTATGAATGATGTTCAATAAAAAAAATGAACTTATTACATCACCTCTCTTCATATCTTCAGTAAGTTCTTTAGTTAACTTTACGCTATCATCACGTGGCAGGAATGGTTGCTCACTATACCTCCTACTACTGTTGCAAGCAAGTTAAAAATAAAAATTCAAAGCGCAGCCTATCTGGATTTTTTTCACAGCACACAAACACACAGCAAAATGAAGACTGACAATACAAGTGTACAACCTGCAGTAGACATATAGTCAAGCAAAAAATAAAATAAAGTAAAAATGAACAGAGTTTGAAGGCAGGTCTTCAATGTGTATTGATCAGTTTATTCGTTCAATCAGGACATTTTTCTCTTGTCCCAAAGTCTTACACAAACAAGTCATTGTGACATGTCCAATGTGTTTTGACCAGAAAACAGGAAAGAAGGAAAGAAAGCAAGAAAAAAACAAACAGTATGTTATCATGAAAACAAACACACATTCAAAGACTGCCCGCCACGACAGCAAGGACACTACATGTTTGCTAATGTTTGGTTGAGGCCAATTTGACTTGCCAATTACCCATCAGATTTCCCAAATATACCACTTAAAACCTTTACAGTTTGTTTGCCTTGAATTTAACTGTAGCAGGAGGAAGGTAGGTGGTGGGACAGGGGTGCAAATAAAAGGTACAAAATTGAACGCAAACATAATCTTTAAGAGAAAACTTCCTCCTCGGCTCGACGGGGGTCCAAAGCCATGTTGAGCAGAACCGAGAGGGGTGTACAGTAAATGCTTGCATGCACGTTGACACAGGCACTGATCTTGACTTGGTGTCTCACTTCAAGAGCATTCTGGGAACTGTGAGCTCTCTCAAACAAGGCAGTCAACAGGATTTTATTTTAAAAATTAAGTCCATTCACAAAAAAATAATAAAAAGAAAAAACTGGGAGGAATATGGGTCAAGGGCAAATCCAAAAACAAGACTCAAGCTCAAGTCAGACTGTCTTATGGTAATATCAAAACTAACAATAACAAATACCTTAACACACAAAAATAGTGGCTTTACTCCAGAACCTTCCAACATCATTTAGCATACAATACATTACTTTCAGTACAGGCTGAACCTACTGTATTAATCTGTCCAGAATGGCTCAGCAAGCCAGTGCTGAGGATTCTGAGTAACGTAATAAAATACCAATCACAAGAAGCAATTAATTAGCTTCTTTAAAAAAAAAGAAACAAACAGAAATAATAGCTGTATACAAATTAAAATAAAATAACAAAACAACAACAAAAAGCCCCACCAAAACAGCAAAACCAAGCACAAGTAGTATGATCTATAATTAAGGCGAGTTAAAATATTGCAGAATAATTTGGCCCCTGTGTCTCAAACAGACTGCCACAACAGTCAGAGCACCCCAACTCATAATCGCTGCAAGATCCAGAGAAGGGACAGAAGAAATAAAAAGATTAAAAAAAAATTGATCCTCTTTGGAGAGAGATGGATTTTATTTGGTTTTGTTTGGTCTCTTCTTCAGGGATGCTTTAAAGGGAACAGTGAGGATCTCCTTTCTCAAATTAATGTTAATTAAAAAAAATAGAATTAAAAAAAAAGAAAAAAAGGCTGAATGATTGTTAATGTAATGAAGTTGTGTTTAACTGAGACTTTTTTTGTTTGCTTGCTTGCTTGTTTTTTTTTTATGTTTTTTTTAGACCAATATGAAGCTGGAGGGGGGCACACGGATCAGAAAATAGAAAGCTGTTTTATCAACAACCTGATATGCCAGTTGACAATGCAGTGCCCTGTGGGGAGATTGCTTGTCCCCTGAAAGTCCTCCCTCTGAATAAAAGCAATCGGGCAAAGAAACAAAAGAGAATGGGGATAGGAAGTCAAGTTTCTGAGATACAAAGTGAAGCTGACCCTCTTTTTGAATTTTTTCCCCCCATTATTATTTTTGGACTGGAATTGATGGTCATTTCCAACAAAGATCCCCCTCCACAAACTGTCCCTCTGCCCCCCTGTTTGTTAAAAAGGCTGGGGGCTGGAAAAGTCAGCTTAAAGTCCGGGGAATCACCTTTTTTTTTTTTTTTTTTTATTGGGGGATCACCTCCCACCTTCCCTGCTGGTTCTGTGGGTTTGAACGAAGTTTTCTTTTC
>VUQK01031208.1:11188-28145 GCA_015106715.1 Bujurquina vittata
GCTGGAAAAATCACCTCAAACCCCGGGACACCCCTTTTTTTTTTTTTTTTTTTAATGAGGGATCACCGTCAGACTGTCCGGCTGGTTCTGCAGGTCTGAACGAAGGTATCGTATCACTGAAGAGGAGGAGGCATGGCCTGTTTTTTCTCATAAAGCTGTCCAATGTCCACCATCCTCCTCTCTGTGAAAGTGGGGGCTGTCGTACTGTTTTTCACCAACCTCTCCTCCCACCTCTTGTCTCTTCCCAAAATTTCAAACCCATTCCTGCATGGAGCGTTTGCAGTACAGTATGTGGCGTGGCGTACCCTTCCTCTTGAACTGCACCACAGTGTAGACCAGCACCAGCAGGCACAGCGCGAGCACGCAGGGGATGACGATGGCGATGGCCTTCACTGTGTTGGCCTCATTGTCCAGCTCGATCACCACGTCTGGGTTGCCGTCGTCGGTCGGTGGGCGGCCGGGGTCGATGGGCGTCAGCTCGCAGCCCATGAAGTCCTTGAGGATGGAGCGCGGGTAGCCTGGCTCCACTCTGAGGAACTGGTTGTTGAACTTCCAGTACTCCTTCCCCTTATAGAAGTAGGTGAAACCTGAAGAAAGGACACAGACAAAAAAAATACTTAATTTTTTTAAAAGATTTAAAGAGCTATTTTACACCGCTTCAAGTGTCAAGACTGTTTCACCCCTGAGCAAAGACATTTTCAGCTAATGCTCTGCTTTTAAAAGTACTGTCAAAATGTGCATTAAGTTGTCACTGAAAAGCCATTAAACTGGATATAATAATGACAGTTTCATTCAACAGATGGAAAGGTCATCAGCTCGACCAAGTGTTCAAAGACAAGATATGTTTAAAATTGCTGCAGTAGCTCATTAACTACCATTTGCTGGTAGAGCCTGATTGATCCATTCTCCACGTCAGGTATAGTTTATTATTGCTTGCATATATTGAAGTTACCGCTTTTCTGTTAATACGTGCAACTCTTGGTGGGTACTGCTCCTGCACGTACTTAATAAATTCACAAAAAGGACTAAAACCATTCAGAGAAAACAATTTATTTCCAATTCAATTATCTTAAAAAAACTGCTTTTCCTCTTAAAAGGAAAAAATAATTCAAGTGAAATCAAAATAAAGATAACGAGCCAGTAGTGTGTGCCGCTCTATTGTTGAGCCATTGTTTCCATTTCAGTTCAGTTGTTCTTCTGGGATATCTCTGACTGTCCCTCAGGACTAATTATAACGGTCATAAAAGAGAAAATATGCCCAAGTGGGAGCCAGACCCCTCACAAAAGCGCAGCAAATGTCATCGACGAACGAGCTGCTTTATAAGTCACCAGAGTGACAGTTGATTTTTGACAGGAAGTGCAGTGCAACTGTCCCAGCATCACCCAAATGAACAGATCCACTAACACAGCCAGTCGCTGTTCATTCAACTGAGAGTTCATTTCACCTTCCAACAGACGTAAGAATGGAAACTAACGCAAAAAAAAAATTCTGAAATACACACAAATGATGTTTGTCGTTCCATGGCCACAATATTCTCACTTAAACTTTGCTGCCTCCTGCAAGTCACTGTTTCTAAAATGTTCACTGGGAAAATGTGCCGTATAAAACTGATCCTAACAGCCTGGCTGGATTTGCAAGCTCTCCTCTTCCTCGCTGGCCTCCTTTACACTTTGTGTCTCGCGATTTATTATTTATGTACACTCTTCTCTGGGAAGATGAGGGAAGAAATGTTCTAAATTTCCAGGCGAGGAGGGCCAGCGCTTTTTAAAAGACTTGTCGGTTGGAGATGGTTGGAGTCAGGAAATGAAGCAGCATAAGGTAGGATTTTAAAAAATTGCTATTTGAAGGAGATGAAATGATCAAACAGAAAGAGGGCTAGCCCTGCCAAGTAAGAAAGTCTGCCTGTTTAAATTTGTAAATCTTGATGATTACCGTGTTGGGCACAGCTTTGTATTCACAACCTGACCATGTACAGTCTAAGTAACATGTGCTTCACGCAGTCAAACACAAGCCAAACCACACAGTGCCCTTTAAATTCTTATTTAGGGCCCAGCTGAGTATTGTGATTAGCTGATGGATTACAACCACTGCTGGGACGTTCCTCTTTCCAACCTGGCAGCAGATTCTGCAACGCTTTTCTCCTACATTTGACCCAAATTAAGCGAAAAAAGGTTTTTGTTAGAAATTTGAAGATCCAAATGAAGCAGATAGAGAATAAACATACAGTCCCATAAAAAGCATAACTGTTAACTGAGGGAAAGAGAGGGGGGAGTGCAGATGAGAGGTGAGGCAAACTGAGCTAGCGTGGGTTAGAGCCAGGTCAATGTCGCCCTGGGGTCCCTAATCTAAGATGTGCTGCCTCATACACACTATCATCGGCTATAGCGGCGTACTCAATTACGCCTGGTTATCTGGGTCAGTGTTATGAGCGGTCCACTTGGTACGCTGTCTCGGCAAACAGCCGGCCCGCTCAATAAATACAGGCCGACACACATATGAGCAGAAACACATACAAAAACCTAGCTTCCCCTTGGATATCAGTCCATCCTTCATGCTCTGACTGATGCCCGCTCCACCTGGCCTCACCGGCAGAAATGCCCAGCTACGGATCTGGCAGCAGATCTTCGGCACAGATGGCCCGAGCTTTCAACACCACCTGCTCTGCTTTTTCCAACCGAGTTGCAGCCAAGACCAGACCCAAGCCCACCTGGCATAATGCATCCAATGGTAAAAGCTTTTTTTGTCATCTCACCATTTGAGTAGCCTATAGGTGAGCTCTTTCTGAGATTTAAATCCCGCCTACCCAACCTTGAAGAGAGCCACTTGGCTTAAACTGGAATGAGCACCCAGCAGTGGTCTTGTCCTTTCTGCTTTCCACAGTCCTGCTCCAACTGGGTCTTATGGCACTCAGGGCAGGATGGACTGATTATGCAACATTTTACTTGTGAAACGATTCATAAAAAACAAAAACAAACAAACAAAAAAGCATTTCTGGATGATCTGACCTGTTTTCATCTCCTGTTTGCAATATGCAAACACTATTGCCCTACTGCATTTAGGGAAGCGTGCCACCAACTGAGACTCACTGTAATAAGTGGGGCAAATTTCAATCAATGCTACCCTGCCAGTGACCATCTGAAATCAATGCAGCCTGGCAAAAGAACTGTGGTTTTGTTGCCAAATCAGAGTATTGTGCAGAACAAATCGTACCATTGACTTTGTCCACAAAGGCCCCCTGTGGTGATTCAGGCACACCTCTCCACACTGTGATGGGCTTAGGATAGCCGGGGTCCATGGTTCTCATTTCCTCATTGTAGCGCCAGTACCTAAACAGGAACAAATGATGAGCCGCGGGAAGACAAAACAGCTACTATATGCAGGAGGGAATAGGGTTGAAAATGACAACAGATGGTATTTCATGTGTATACCTAGTATCTTAACATCACACGTCAGCTAAAGGGGCTTCCTCTAGCGAGTGAATCTGAACAGTGAGTATCATAACAGGAGTGAGAGCCATCGGGCAACGTTAAGTCTTTAGCAACAGCTTTAATCATACCATTATTTCTTTATTCAGAACTCTAATTTTGTCCACATTTTTCCCTGAAACTTTTTCACCCAAACAGCAGGGAAAACACAGGAGACAAAATAAAGAAAAATGACACAAGTGTCTCCCAGCTGGATAATGAACCCCTCGTCTAAGAGGAGTCACTGACCTGATTGTAGCAACATGTTAAAGAGTGTCCTTCAGCATGAGTATTAAATAAAATCAGGTTCAGAACAACTATGCAAGATTAGAAACAACACTTTAGAAACAACTCTATTCGTGCTATATTATACTAAATATTCACAGCCATCAATATAATTGTGTTTTAAAAGAAGGGTACCCGGGGGCAGCTAAATTTGTATACAGTTTTCAATGAAGAAAGTCTAAATTTAACCTAAACCGGTCCTTGCCCTCCACTCGTACCCACCTGTCCCCTTTAAAGAAGTAGGTTTTGGCCACATCCTCCCACCACAGAGCGGTCTCGATGCTCTGTGAGGGCATGCCACGGCCAAACTGGGTGATGTCCTTGGGGTATCCGGGCTGCAACACTGTGTCCTTAAACACCCAGAACTGCTTTCCTGCATATCAAGAAAGAGCAAAAGAGAAAACAAATTAGAAGGAGGACAAGCAAAAGCAGGGATTACCCTCCAGCAGATTTACAAGGACGGATACAAGCCTTGTAACAAACGGTAGGCAATAACCTGCTGCCTTGTATTACTGCATCTGATGTTGATGTTTCGTTAATTTAAAAGAGGGCACAGAAATGGTGACAAGTTCTCCTTGCCCTTGCTTGGAGGTGCTCTGGGAACTTTTCAGCGCTGGCAAACTGAGCTGGTAACTGCTCAGCTGTGATAAAAAGAAAAAAACTACAAACCTTGTGGGAAAACTGGCAACCAAACAGTCAAATTAACTTTTATTTAAGTTTCCTGGATCCATGAAGCCAAGAAAATACTTGGGCTGTGATATTGTTTCAGAAATATATAAAATAAAAAAAAATTCTTTGTGAAATCAAATTAAATTCTGTGAGTTTTTAGTTTGCTCCTGTTCTCCATTTTTTCCTCTCTCTATGGCCTCCTTCCTGTGGAATAATTAGGTTAAACAGCACATTTGTGACACTGCGTGACCCCAGGAAGTGCATTTCTTCATCAATGGTGGCAGCGTAGGGTGGGTCAAGAGGAAGTGTGTGTTGGAGTATGGGGAGAGGTAGGAAGAAAAAGGGAAAGATGAAGTTGGAAGGAGAAAGGCAGAGCAGATGGAGTTTTTATTATTAAAATCAAATGAAATGAAGCATGAGGCTATGAATGCTCAGTGTTTTATGAGCAGGAAAAGAACAATCATCAATTTAATGTATCCAATTACTTGAAGTATTTCTTTCAATAATCGCAGCAGTGACAAAAATAAATCAGGGTTAGAAGGAAAACAGAAACAGGGCCAGAGTGTGTGACCTGTGCAGATCTCAGACAAACACGCAGCATGGTTCAATCTTCTGCACAACGTTAAAGACTCTCTGTAAGTTCTTTAAAGTTTGACGGGTATTTGAGAACATAAACAGCACTTTCCCAAAGAAAACAGAGAATCAAACATTCAAATGGTGTTTGCAGAATCTGATTAACTAGCTGTGTTTAAAGAGCCGGATCCTAACGCCTCCCTGGTGTCTAACTAAACACCAGTCAGCCTGAAACACTACGTGGGATTTCTGCAATGTCAGCTTTAAGATGACCGAGAACTCTTTTTTATTGTTTGTTTTCTTAACAAATACAGGAAATGGGTGTGAAATAAGGGAGACAAGATCCCAGCAATATCTCCACTCATTCTTTTTCCTCGCAAATTCCACACGTCTGACATTTAACCCTAAAGTATTCAAACAATACGGAGCGTTAGAGATGGAAAGGTGGAAGGAACAGTAGGACAGGGTGTTGGCTGAATGTTAAGTGGGAAGGAGAGACCTGCAGCGGCCTCTTTTTTTTTGAAAAGGAAATTCCTGTCATTTCAAGTCTGTCTCTCATAGTGCTCCACTCACCGTGGGTCACGCTTCCTCTGACCATGATACGTGCATTAACGCGCCACACCCTGAGATTAATAGTCACCATCACCAGAAAGAATGAGTTCAAATTGATTCACAAAAGCTCCCAAACTTTTCTTTCCCTCTCTTTTTTCATCCCACATAAAATGGGATTCTCCACTCTCTCTTTCTTTTTTAAATTGGAGTCGACTTGCATCGGCCTCCACATAAAAGTCTAGCTTCATATTCAGAGCTGTGAGGGCTGCTTTGATGTAGTGGCGGCTCTGGCATCTGCTGCACTGCATCGACTAATCCCCTGCTTGCCCTCAACAGTGTATGAAAAGTGTTATATAGGATGAAGATTTGTTCCAAAAAAAGAGACGCCTCCTCTTTACACAGGCCACACACAAACACGGGAAATGGGAGAACCACACATGCGGCTGTGAGCACTTAAGTTAGTGTGCATACACACACACACCCACTGTGACCCTGTGGCAAAACTACTTTAAATCATCACATTCAAATATGTACAATGTATTCTTTTATGATGCATTCAAGCAGAAGCATTGCAGGCGATTCTACGTACTATAAACTAACACGCACTTCATGAAATTTTTATGTTTCAGACATTCTCTAAATACTAAAACTGCACCTGTGGGACATGAAAGGTGTTTGCTCCAACCAATTTTTCAATCTTGACTGCTACTACCCAAAGTAAACCCCCATTGCTCACCTAAAAAGAAGTGCAAAGAATTTATTAAATTGTGCTACTGTCTGCTGTTTTTTTATGCTACACTGTCCAGGTACTACCTCCGTCTGTAACCCTGTGGTATAAGGCAAGGAGCATAAAAATACATCTTTATGTTGGATAAGGGGCTACACTATGTTAGAAGAGTACCTGTTCAGGATTGAAGTATTCACCCTTTGGAAGCCAAAATGTCAGGGTATTAAAGTGTAAGCTAAAACTAGATGCTCTGCCCTAAATGCCTTATGTCGTCTGGGCCGGTGCGCTTCATTACATCATCCCTCCTCTCTACCTAATCTATCAGATTAGAATCTGCTACTGAAAATGTCTTTGTTTGGGACACTTTATCAGGCACTATCAAGTATCAAGTATCAAGTACATACTCAAAGCTATTTACAGGGTTACCGATTTATTTATTTATTTTAAAAGATTAGCTGGAAACAGTAAGAATGCAAACAGAGACTCAGTTTAAATAAATTATGGCATTAGCATTAGCTGACACTCTTGGCAGTTACATCTGACAACAAATGCCAGCAGCAGTTTTTAGGTGGGGTAATCCTCAGCTCCAAAATAAGAAACCTGTTGCTTTAACTTCTATGTGAAATCAAGAAACCAATGTTTAGAAATATCAAGTACTCAGAGAGGAAAATCAGGTGCTGTTATTATTAGAAACAGATAGTGTATGCATCATGGAAAACTTGACTGCACAAAGAATATTTAAGGCCAAAATTTTACTAGATTAAGTATGTGAACTGCTATACATTTTATTATTACTTTTTAAAAATTTGTAGGATAACATCTGCACTGTAGCGGTTAATACATTTGCCTAATATGCAAAAGATCCCAGGTTTGATCCTGGGAAGTAAAGTAAAATGTATTACATAGTGTACCCATCAGTAAAGTACTGGTTACTGAAGCCTTCAGATTGAGCTCACTGTGAGAGTTTTGATCATCTCTTAATGATTTAAAAGTGGATGCGATGAGAGGGGTGAATATGACTGAGAGACTGAGGGACACTTCATATTTATTTGGTAGTGAGGAAGGGTCACACTAAAGCATACGCAATTTTATCATCCTTTGTGGCTCCAGTGGAGACTATAATTTGCCAAGTGAATATCATGTTATATTCAGAATGATTAAAAATAACCAGTCAAAGTAATCACTTTCCCATAGAGTTCTAAGTATCGCTCTTCTTTCAGCAACAAGAACAGCCCCCTGCTGGTCATCTGAAGAAATGCTGGCTTAATGCACTTCCACATCGGCTTTACTTTTGATACGCAATCAACAATATTAGGCAAGCTTGTGTACTGTGCTGCTCTTGATCTGAAATAAAACAATCTAAGGCATGTCTGCATAATTTAAATGTAGGAAGCAGCTCTGTCTGTCCTCTGACACAAAAGCCCCAATCAAGCTCTGATTGGATCCTGCCTCCCAGGAGGAAAATACATACTCATATATATGTATTGTGCATACGTAGGGTGCCTCTGAGTGAAGCTGAAAACGCCTATGTTAAAATGATTAATTTAATTTCAATTCATAACGCAGCTTCTTATTAATCAAACATTTCTACATGTAAAACACTTTTCTTCTAAATCTGCCTGCGTGCTGTTGCCAAGCTGTGAATGGTAAATCTATAAAAGCCCATAGCCTGATTAGCAATCCACACAACAGGCCTGATTCGACTATTGCATTTAAAATTTATGTTGAACTTCTCGAGTCCCTGAAGAATGCAAACAGGGAAACGACTAATACACTGGCACTGATGTAGGAATGAACAGCACATGCTCAATCTACTCTTAATGTACACTGTGTCTGTTTTCTGACCGGCCTGAAAAGCACTAAGCTACCCAGTGTCTCAGCCACAACAGCCAAACCAGACTCCAAAGTCCCCATCTGCGTATTTATTTTCAGACTTCATCAGACAAGAAGCTGTTAAAGAGTAGATTCAAAATGCCTGGTTAGACGAGTGCCGCCTTCTCCTTTCTGACCGACTTTCTTCTTAATTTTTCTTCCAAATGGTGACAGTCAGAACAAGGCCTTCTGGGAAATCAGCTGCGTGTATTCAAATGAAAAAAGGCATTCTGTTAGCATGAATTTTCTAACTCTACCCTGCCCGGTGAGGAGCAGGGTGGAGGAAAAGGCAGTGAAATCAAACTTGCAGGGCTTGTGGCACACCCGGGACCAGCAGTCTGCATTTCCAGGAATTGTTTGGTGTCGAAAATAGAAACGGGTTTGAGAGAAGATTTGTAGTTTTTATCCCAGCAGACTTTCATTGCTTACCTACGTCTCCTTTCATCAACACCCTTCCCTCTCTGCCTTTCTGCCTCTCTTCCTCTCTCGAGTGTATGCAAATATGGAGGACCGTGTTTGTTTGCTGCTTCTTTTAAGTGGCTTTGCAGCTTTAGACATAATTAGTAGTAAAGCTCAGTCTTTTGGGGCTAGCTTGGTCTAGATTTGAATATGTAGACAAATCTTTTCAGAAAGATAAAAAAAAAATCGAAATCAGGTCTCATCAAACACTGACTTTAAGCAGTGAGGCTCTTCAGCACACGCTGTGGCATGCATGCTGATTATGTTTAAGTACAGTTGAAGATTTTTTATGAAAATACATTATTTCATGGAAGTATAACACCAATATACATATTCAAAACTGTTTGTGGTAGACTTTTCTACTAAACAAAACACTGCTTTAATCTTCCCCAGACGTAGACTAAACTCATACACAGATTGGGTCAGTGCAGTGTTTGGAGTGAGCATGGCAGCATATGCTGTAGCTACTAGAGACAAAAAAACCCCCAAAACTCTCTATTCCCCAACATACACACATAGAAAATGAGTACAGGAGACATGAGTTTATACAAAAAGATGACTTTTGTGGATAAGAGAGATGACATGGAGCTAATGTGAGGCAGGATTAGGGTCAAATTAAAGCTTTATGATGCTTTGCCTGTAATGAAAAAGAGCCCTGCTCGGCAGTGATGATGGTGGTGGAGAGCGAGATCTTACCTTTGAAGAAGACAAACTTGCCCTCGCTGTTCTCATAAACTGCGTCTATCTTGGGTGGCAGGCCCCTCCAGAACACACTGATGAGCATGGGGTATCCTGGCATCACAGAGTTATCTCTCACCCGCCAAAACCAATGGTCCTGAAGAGGAACAGAACAAATTATAAACTTTTGGGTCTAAGGCACGGTTAGTCCCATGTCAGATTTACATATAGAAAACTAAGCTGCCAGGATAGTGCCTGCTAACATCCTGTAAAGGTCGATGCAAGCTTGCTTTGACCGCCCAAAGTGGCAAAAATTACTTAATGTAAGTTTAGCTTCCCCGCCTCAGTGCAGAGCACATCACCTAAGCAATAGGAAGCATCCAGTACTGTCTGCTAGACAATAAGATGCACATATGTGTGTGTGTGTGAAAATACATCAGAAGACTAAGTAGGAAAAAACGAATTATAAAATCTCTCATGCAAAAGTTTTAGTTGCTTGAATGTTTTTTGACACCAAACAACACACCGCCCTGATCCAAGGAAAAAATAAATCTGTAAAGAGATCTGCATATAGAAACACAGCTGGCGGTAAATTTATCCGATACGGTGAATTCAGGCCAGTTCCTTTCTCTGCTCATACAACAAAGCCTGCCGGTGACAGCCGTGATGCTTTTAAGACGCACGTATGCTTTCTCAGGTTGCCTGGAAAGCCTCAGCGACTGTCGCTACACATGCAGAACCTGAAGAACATACTGGGAAAACCATCAAGTAACAGGGGCAAAGTGATAGCCAGGAGCTTTATGAGGAGCCAAGGGAATCTGATTTCCTTTAGGGGGGGAAACGTGAGCGCGGCCAAGTGGAAGGTGTGTCTTTTTGATGTTGGATGAAACTTGATGAAGGAGGGAACCAGGGAGAGACCCAGCTGCAAAAGCCATTAAGACTCAGAAAGATGTCCCACCCCTTGGCAATGAATGGCCAATTGCACCTCCTTAACACACTGGCCACTCAGGCCAAAAAGGCTGACCTTGTAGCAAAGGATGCAGGGGAGACAACCCATCATCACGCCCTGCCTCATTCACAGCGAAAGCTAAATAAACAGCCAATTTATCAAAGACTCTCTGCACAGCGCTCCTTCTCTCTCTTTGTCTAATCCAATTGTTTCTCTGGGACTTTGCACTCTCTCTGGACTCGTCCTCCTCTTTCTGTTCATTTCCCCTTGTCTCTGATTCCAATTCCTCCACTCCTCCTCTCCCACACTCGCTCCATACCTACTGCCTCCATATATTTCAGTTGTTCAGCATTTTCTGCTGTACATGGCCTGGATCAGTAATTGAAAACAGATCAAACTGTGAAATCTGACCTATTTGAATCCTTTTGACTTTATAAAAAGGGGAAAAAATGTTCTTTCTCCCGCTTGCCCAAACTTCCCACTCCCACTCTGAAAATAAAGCTCAGGCGAGCAGACCTGTAGAAAATTTCAGCAGGCAGTTCTCAATTACAGGAACGTTCAGAATAATCACAACAAGTTTAGTCTTAGCAAAAGTTGGAAATATTACACCGTTCCCTGCTTTGAGGAAAAGGCCAGTACAGTGTTTGTCACGTATATATCTCATGGTACATGATAATGCATTCAGAGCAGTAAGGCTGAATTATAATATGGTTTCTATAGAAATACAAATTCTGTACTTCTGGATGGCATTAATAAACTGTTTCTACCAATGAGTTTTTGTGAGTTCTGAGAAAAGTTTGTGAAGCGGAACACAAACTGCAGAAATTGCCTTGCCAACAACTGAACTGAGTGTTTTGTTGGCAAAATCAATACCGCACAACTTACTGGTGTACTGCATGAGGTACCTGACCTGCTGAGTCGACATAGCAATAAAACAGACACACGATGGAGAGGGCTTTGCACTTCATTAATTCTGAAATGAACAGATATCTGTTTAGTGCATTAATTCATGTGGATTCTACTGCAAGATGACTAGCAAGTAATTATTATGCAAATACACCAATCAGCCACAACACTAAAACTGCATGCCTAATTAATGCATGGATCCCCTTCCTTCTACTTTAACAACTTTGACCCACTGCGGCATGGACACCTGACCTGTGATCATATGTTCTGGTGTCTGGAGCAGGAGGGAGAGGAAAAGTTATTGGTGACTGATAAATTCAACAAACACTAGACAGCAAAAATCTGCCGCAAATATCACATAAGATTCAAAACCTGAAAGTGGCACAAAACGCTAGAAAGTTTTGCAAAACAACCAAAAAATTACATTTCATGACTACAAAGAGAGGCAGAACAACAACAAAGTGAAGCAAAATGTGTGCAGACATCCAAAAATCATAAAATAACTACAAAGAGATGCAAACAACCAGAAAATTATATACACAATTACTGCAAAAAAACCCCAACAACAATCGAAAAACATGCAAAATGATGACCAAGTGACACAAAATGATTAGAATGAAAGGCAAAAGAACAAAAAAGTGATGCAAAATAATGCAAACAAAATAAACAGAAAGATATACAATAAGACTACAGACTTGCAAAACAACCATTAAATTACACTAATAACTTCAAAACAACATGCAAAATGAAAACCAAGTGACACAAAATGACCACAAAGAGAGGCAAAGCAACAACAAAGTTATGCAAAATGAGTACAGAGAGCCGAAAAACCCATAAAAGGAATAGAGATGCAAGAGATGCAAACAACCATAAAATTACACACAAAATGACTACAAAAAATCATGCAAAATGGCAAACAAGTGACACAAAATGATTAGAAAGCGGGAGGGACACAAAATAATTACAGAGATTCAAAACAACTCAACCTCATTAATCTCTGCCAGCTGAACTGCAGCATATTCATGTAAATTACACTACAGGCTATTTTTTAATGTGTATTCTCACACTAACTCTTCACAGCAGGATGCTGGGTCGACGACGACTTTGGGGCTTCCTAAACGCATCTTTGAAAATTGTAATCGAGTAAAATGACCATCAGAGATTGAAGACTAAGCCACTACGTAAAGAGCCAACAGAGGCATGGAAAACACTGCACATTTATGAAGTGAATCAATCAATATATGAATAGGCATGAAATAATAAGAATGTTGCTGGAAAGGACAAAAGAGCAGGGAGAACGCCCTGTTATTAGCAAAGAACAACAACACAATGGAGCTGTTGTAAGACACCGACGCTATTTGGAGAGGTTTTTTTTTTGTTCTGTATAAATAAGGTTAAATCTCAACAAAGGCATCAGCCTTGGGCGAGCATCTGCGACTGAGTGGAGAGGTGAGAATTTGACAAACAGCGGTATTAGCATGACAGTGGTGTTGACCTCTCACTCGTCTAATATGACGCACGCACTCAACTTGAGTCATCAGCAGAACCTGGGTGCAAAAATTTAGACGGATGAAGATTAAGGTCACAGTATTTATCTGGGCGTTCTTGCCAAAATTTATTCTATTTGCTGAGGAAATAAAGTGTAGAACATTTTTAAATACGTGTGCACTTGCGCATTTGTATGCTTTTTACATGTCCTGCAGGCCGAGACACGGCCTGGAACAAAGCTCCTTCAGTGTGCAGGGACATAACTGCAACTGTTGTAAATAATGAAGTTTGACCTTCATCAGGGCAACAAACGCTGGTTTAACTTTTCAACCTGCAGCTGTTTCTTTCTATTAGTTTTTAATTCTAATATGGCAGCTTTACAGTTCATCTGTGTGGGGACATTTTCCAATCCAATAAATGTCAGCACAGGGCTCCATGCAGGATGCAAGCCTCCATCCCTAAAGTCAGAACAGTGTTTAGCAGCTCAAGCGTCAAACTACCAAAATAATTGGCTGTGTTATCAGTTTCTGTGATTTTATACTTTGGAATAAATTTCAGTTGCTTTTTTTCAGGGAATAAAAGTGATTTCATGGGAAACAACAATTGCAACTGTTTATTATAACTAGATGTGTTTATATTTAGGGAAGCACTATGTCATCATGGGAAATTTGCTGCTGTTAGAAAGAAGGAGAGCGCTGAAAGGCTCTGAAGCATTAGCGCCCATTCTCACATGGGATGCAAAAACTATGGTAAGAGCATGAGGCAGCTTATCTTAGCATAAAGACGGGAAACACAGGCATGCAGCTGGCATGCTTTAAATTGGAATGTGGGTACAGATGAAAACAAATCACATTATTAAGTGATATTCAGATGTTGCTCGTGAGGGGGTTACCTTTGAGCAGACCCAGGCTGCTTCCCCTCTGCTTCTCATCTTTCTGCTTAGTTAAACTAAGCTAAGCTAATTACCTAGAGGCTTTAGATTAAAATTAGACATGAGAGCAGTGTTCAACATTTCATCTCTCTTTCTCTTGGAATTCTCAGGACACCTGAAAAAGAAGCACTTTTACAATTGTCAAAAACTGAATTGGTGGCATTAAAAATCCACTCAGACACGGGCTGCTATTTTTGGACTCTCTCTCGCTTTCACTCCACTGCTGAAAAAGATATTAAAAAGAGGCGACAGCTTACTGCCCATTTGGCCACTGTGTTCTCATTAATGGATGTCAGAGTCAAGGAGCACGGCTCCAGCATCGGCAATCCTGAACAGCAAGGCACCCTGCGGCATCCCAGAATCCCCCCGCTCTATATCTGTCCGCATCAAGGAAGTAAGTGTCCCTCAGTGAGTGGGCGAGAGGGGTGGTAGTTTCCCTTATTATATGTCTATGCTGTGAGCTGGGCAACAGTCTGATAATGGAAGGTGGAGTAGATAAGAGCATTAGTGAGTCAAGTATTGAGTGGAAGCTTATATATAGACTTGTAGGGAAAAAATAGGCTCTAATTGTGTTTATGTAGAGGTGTGCAGCTTCAAGTGTTTGAACATAATGAGTGGCTGTTGTTGGGTAAAATGAATTTGGAGCTGAATTTGAACCATCATCTAACCATTTCTATATCACAGCTTTTACAGACAGGTTCTGCTGAACTGTGAGCTTTAATAATAATAATAATAATAATAATAATAAAAATTGTTCTAAGGATAAAAACACCATTGGGAAAAACAACAAACAACTTTATATCAAAAGAAAGGCATGAACACAGTATGTAATTTCACTTTCTTTAATCTGCATTCTTGTGTTGGATCCTTGTTCCATAAACGAAACATTGCAGCTATACGAAAATTACGTTGTTGGGAATGTTTGGTTGAAATCCCCAAATCCTTGTTTGGATTTTCTGGCTCTAAAAACTGACAAGACAGCAGTGAGCCGTAAACCCAAATCCAAACTTTAATTATGATGTCTGAGACTCTACATCCATATTTTACTACAATCCAACCCTGATGGAAAATGAATGAACTCCTAGAAACTTTTTGTCTGGTTGTTGTCAGACAGTATAAGCATCACATGAGGATACATTTGCGGTGAAGGAGGAGAAAACTGGTTGCAATTAAAGCCCGAGAAAGAACTATTCATGGAGGTACGCATGCATATACATGAACGTGTGTGCTGCTTCGAGCTCCAGTGAGATGCCATATGGCCTGTGGGTTCATTGAAAGTTGAACCTGAAGTGACTGCGACTATAAAAACGGCAACTTTGTAGCTTTATGGGACATTTACTCTTGACACTGGATCTGTGAAATCATCGGTGAACCCTGAGCGACCCCCTGTCACCTCACCAGGAAAGAAAAATGAGCAACCGTAAAACAACCACCTTTAACAAGCATGACTCCCAGCCTGGCTTTGTAGATTAACGTGGCCCGTATAAATCAGGCATCTTTCAGCACTGTTGGGATGACAAGTCTAATTCTGCTTTTTGCCTTATAATATCCACATCTGCATAAAAAAGATTGAAAATCAGGCCATTTCAGTCTGTTTTAAACATGTTTCCCTGAATTTTATTGAATGCTAAATCTGTAACATTACATGAACGTGTAGCATTTCCCCAGCAACCTTCTGATAAGCTGCTCTACTTTGTGACTTCAAAAGTGGAACATTTGAATATTTTGTGCAAACAATAACCTCTGTCTCTGCATGGCACCATTATAGCTCTTGATTCACCATTTTCTGTTGCTGTTTTAGTCCAACTCATTAATAGTACTTAGTCTGTGGGTCTCTGAAGGCCCAGAAGAGCAAAAATGTTTGATGAAGCTTAGTACCATGCAACAGTATATCGCACAAATATCCTGGAAAACTGGAAAGAGATGTTCTATTTACATGTAAATGGCTGAGAGAGCAATATACAAACCTGTAGCCTCCAATATACTTGCAAAACAGAAAGCAAGCAATATCCAAAGTTTTGACAAAAGGAATCATCAGGGTTGAGCTCTGAATTATGGTTTCTCTGGAAATACAACTGTAATTCACCACAGTGCTCTTTCCTGTACCCTATTTTCCCCTTTGTGCACAAACATGTACCTGTGAAAAGAAGCCCAAGAACTGAAATGTCCCTAACAATGATCTGCAAAAGCCAACTATGAGTCAGAAATTTAGTTAAGATTAAAAGTAAAAAGCACATCGTGCACCACAAAAAGTGACATGTATCAACAATAAAAGTGTGTTTTTTGCTTCTTAGAAAATCTCACTGCTTCCTTGCTGCATTTCAACAGATAAACTTCACTCCAAAGCTCCCCTACTTTACATTGCTGGACCACCTGTGGACCTCGGGGGCTGTGAGACTGCTGAGATCTCTGCTATAATGACTTGGCATCGACTAGTCTCCAGTTTTCCAAAACAATCAAGCCAGGACGGTGAGTACAACCCAGTTATGCAGGGCCAAATGGACCCGCAGAGCAAAGTAACTAAGCAAAGAATCAATCGAACAATCAAGAAAAGAACAAGTCAGCTTTGTAAAGTTCAAGTAAAACTGAAACGAGACATAAGTATGCGCAGCTCCGTGAGCCATCACTGCAGCCTGTCTGTAGACTCGAGCGTATACATTGGCTGGCTCTAAACGGAATTTATCAGAGTCTGGAGTAATCCAAACATCTCTAATTATGATTCCAGATAAACTGTTTTACAGTTAGGCAGCTTCATCTACCAGGAGGAAAGAGGCGTTAACATGATACGTCAGTCTGCTTGCAGAAAATTGGCAAAATACTCACTGAGAATCAAGAAATATTAGGACCACCTGCTCCTCCAGTATAACACGCTTACAGAGGGAATCCAAGTCAAACCCGTGATTCCTTATTCATTTCACTTCACTAAACACACTTGATTCACAGACTCAGACGCAGATTACTCTAAAGGGAGAACAAATCATCGTGACTCTGATATTACTGGTGGTCTTAATGATGTGAACACAGTGGATTTACAGCTACGCTTACATGTGTTCTGTAAATCTTTCCCCTCTACTCCCCGGGATGTTTGGGAAAATGTGAGTTGGTGTGGGTGAAACATTGAAAGCCCACAAAATAATGGATGCGCCATGCCATTTTAACATAAGCAGATGCCCACTTAAGCCGAGCAATTACACGTTCTCCTACTTATTTAGCACACTATCATTAACTTAGACAAACTGCAAACATGATGTCTTTTGCATACAGGTTGTTTTTTTAAGTATTGTGTACTTTCATAAATAACAGTAAAATCAAAACATCCCCTGTTCTACATCCACGCAAACTAAACCAGTCACAACGGTGTGTGTGTGTGTATGTATGTGTGTGTGTGTGTGTGTGTGTGTGT
>VUQK01031209.1:2436-12462 GCA_015106715.1 Bujurquina vittata
CAGGCAAAAATAAGTCTAATGAAGTATACACACACACACGCACACACGCACGCACGCACACACACACACACACACACACACACACACACACACACACACATTAACATGGACGACAGGAGCTTGATGTGCTTAAAATGTGACATGCTAATAATGTGTGAATTATGCAAGAAGCTTTACTGCTCTTGGCACAGTATGCTTAACCTGTAGTGCCCTCTGAAAGTGCATCCCGTCTGTCATCAGCATTTCTCTGTTTCTCACTATTCTTTGTGACCTCACTAACTAAGTATTAGGGTGGGCTGTTATTATATCTGGGCGTGAAAGCTCATTAATTGTGAGTGTTTCTCATGTTTTCACATTTAGAGTATCCTGGCAGCATTCAAGAACCTTCACTTTGTAGTTTCTCTAGCCCAAGTGTGTTGTTTTTTTACTTTTTATGTGTGTTTTCTTTTACAGCCAGGATCCAGCTTGGAACAGACCCACATTTTTGTTCTTGCACACATACTTCGCAGACCTATCATCGTCTACGGAGTGAAGTATTACAAAAGTTTCCGTGGTGAAACACTTGGGTACACCCGCTTTCAAGGTGAGCAAAAAATAATGATGTTTGGGTTAAATATCTGTTTAGTTCCGCTTCACTCCAGTGGACATAGAAGGACTAGGCTTTCTTTGTGAAATAGCTCCAGCCTACATGTGTCTGCATAACATTCATAGCTGACATAACTGCCCATCTGATCTGTCAGTAAGTGCTGTTTACAGCAGTTATTAGTCTAGTGTCTTTCATTTAATGAGTAATTTTGTATTATGTTGCTCAAAATGACACCAAAAAAAAAAAAAAAAAAAAAAATACTTAGTAAGGGAACAACCAAAAAAAAAAAAAAAAAAAAAAAAGTCATGCTGAGTCAGGGGCACACCGAGGAATTGTATTGTGGTTTTAGACACATCCAGATACAGCTGAACATATGTAAACCATCAGCAGTCAAACAATCCTGAAAGCACAGAGACCGGGGTCCACGTTTACAACTAGCAGTAAAAACAGTCTGGATTCAATTTGCCTGCTGAGTGATGCTGTGCAGGGGATGATGAAAGTGCTCTGTAAGGGCCAACTGCTTGTGGTAAAGGCTGCCTGATGGACAGTGATTTACTGTTGCCAGGAGCTAATGTAAAACACACAGAGAGGAAGGCGTGCTTATGGGCGCCTATAGAGAGGGGTGGGGTGCCTCAGTTAAAATGTGAACAAGTGAACCCAGTAAAACCACAGCAGTTACCAGGAGAGTTGCAACACACAGGCTTCTCAATAGTGGTATCGGTTATAGAGGTGTTCATGAGAGCTGCTTTGTCTGTCATCCAGCATTGTTTTGTTTTGGAATCAGTCTTGTATTTGCAAGTCAGCATTGACTGTTGCAGGACTTTTAAAAAATTAGATACACCCTTACTGCTTCCATAGGAATCAAGAGGGTAAGTAGCAGCCAGGTGCTACTAATGATCAGCAAATGTGAGCATCTCTATAAAAGGTTTTGTCAGTTTGCTGGTCTGGAGCATACAGGTATGTTTTAACACAATGCCGCAATCTTTCCAGGAGTGGACGTCCCAGCAAATTCACCCCAAGATCAGAAACTGCAACAACAAATAAGAGCTATATCTCAGACTCTGTATGTTAAATGTTAAAGTTCAGTTACAGTTAGTAGAAGACAGGCATGGCTTGTTTGGAAGGATTGCCAAGAGAAAGCCTCTTCTCTTTAGATGTGAGGCCATCTGTCTGACAGTTATGTTTGGACCAAACTGGGTCATACAGCAGGACAGTGATCCCAAGCACAATAGGACAACTGAAAAACAAAAGAATTAAGAGTACGTTCCAAAAGTACCTCATACCTCCTTTTCCTAACCACTTTTTCTTGACCTTGATGAAAACATTACTGTGCATTTACCCACATGGTAGAGTAACAGTGCCTTCATTAACAGAGAGATGGCTCTTGATCTGACGGTAAATAATGTTTGTGTTTTTCTACACGTCATAAACATCAGCTGTTACACACAGATTTCAAGTCTATATGGCTGAACAGTTTGTAAATTCAGCTTGCCTCTGTATAAAGCCTGCTCTCCACCTGAGTCTCAGTCCTCAGGACCTCTAACAGCACTCCCAGGGATTTCTTCTATCAGCAACGTTATTCTTTATATCAGAAGTATACTGATTCTCCTTCAGCCTCCTCTCATTGATCTCAGTGGCGGTTTTTAGAGAGAATCAAATGTGTAAAATCTGCATTTTGGTTGGTAGGCTTACATCACGCTCTCCCTCAGCTCCCTCATCAGGTCCGCTTGTTTTTGAGCTGCTAATTTGCGCTGCTCTTTGTAAAATGCTGGTTATTAATTATTGAAGTGAACTGGTTGGGTCTTTGTATATGAATTGTAGCACTGTTAGTGGATTGCCCACCAATTGTGGCATCACCATAATTTGCCCTGCTTAATAAATCTGTCTCATAACCTGTAAAATTAATCTTATTTATAGATTTATACATCTTATTTTTTTGTATTTACCTGCTGAATAATGATTCATTGTAAACGCTTTCGTCCTCCTTTTTTTAGGATTTCTTTGACTGACTTAAAATTCTCTACATCCATCACTTACCCCAGGTCACCAAAAGTAAAAATGAATTCACGATCATCCTAAAGGCTGCGATGTAACAGTAGACTAATGCAAACTGAATTATACAGAACCTTGGAAGCAATTTTGTTCAGTTAATTAGCCCATAATCTGGATTTAGAGAGCTGACGCAAATACAGGAAGCAGTGTGACGTTTGGAGTCCAGCTGTGCATTTAACAGGCTATTGTTGAAAATTCAAAACATTTTAGCAGGTTATGGCATGAAAATGCAATTATAATTAACATTTATATGAGCTGCACCTCTTTTTCAGTTTTGTTGATTATGTTCATGAATGGTCATATGACCCATTGCTATGGCAGTCCCAGTGTGTCCTATTCTAGAGGGGCTAATAAAGGAAGCATTGAAGCTCCTTCGAAGTGCTCTTATTATGTCTGCCACACAGGTGCTTCCACCTATGTGGCAGACTGTTCCTCAGTTTGGAACTTCCTAAGCAAAATGGACTATTGGAATGCACCCAAGCTGTTTCAATGACCCAGTCAAAGTGAAAACATCAACCCGACCTGAAATTCTGTGGTGGGACCTTAAGAGAGCTGTTATAAACAAATGTCCACAAACCTCAATGAACTGAAGCAACATTGTAAAGAAGAGTGGGCCAAAGTTCCTCCACAATGAGACTAATGAAATGATACAGAAAAAGATAACTTCAAGTTATTCCTGCTAAATGTGGCTCTTCAAGCTTCTGAATTGTGGGGTGTGCTTAGCAGCAACTTTCAAAGGTTCATTGGAACAGAAATATTCAAATTAGATATATTGTTTACTCAAAAAACAAAAAAACAAACAAAATAATGACAAAATGGACGTCCTTTTCTGTTAAAAAGTGCTTAAAAGATTTCAGCAGTAGCATTTTTTTTATGCTGTCCTCAAGATGAAAAATGTATTGGACTGTATTACAAGCAGTTCTGAAGTGAAGAGAGTTTATTTCATTGTGCAGCTACTCCATAACTGACTGTGAATTTGCTCAGAAAAATTGTGTAAGGAATGTTAATTAGCTATGCAATTTCTTTTATTATTTGCACATTACATATAGGATATGTGTATGAATTTATGTAATACTAAAAGATTGTTACATATTGTGTAATGAATTAAACTGGCACATTGATGAACCAATTCTCTTTGTGTCCTTCCTGCTTTCCCTACCAGGTGTGTACTTGCCTCTTTTATGGGAGCAGAGTTTTTGCTGGAAGAGCCCCATCGCTCTGGGTTACACGCGGGGCCACTTCTCAGCACTGGTGGCCATGGAGAACGATGGCTTTGACAATCGCGGCGCAGGCGCCAACCTCAACACGGATGATGACGTGACAGTGACGTTCCTGCCTCTGGTCGACAGCGAGAGGAAGCTGCTTCACATTCACTTCCTCTCGGCGCAGGAAGTAAGGAGCTCCTCAAATTTAGTGTTTTTAAACTTGTACTAAGCACCCACATTATGCTCATTTACAGTTACAAACATAGACTGTAAATAAAAGATGTATGTAGCCTGGAGACTTTCTATTGACCAGCAAAAATAGTTAATTTGTACAGTCATTTTTCAGAAAATCAACTTCCTCCTTGCTTAATTTTTTAACTCATAGTTATTAGCAGACACGCTTCCTGATTTCCCTTTTAGAGTTTCACCTGCAAACTGTCAGGAATTTTAACCAAAAATGAATAAACTGTATATGAAAGATGGATGTAGCCATCATGTCGTTATCCAATGATTTCTCGACTCCAGATTTTGAAGTCTCTGTGCCACTGTTAATTTTAGGAGCCAGACATAATCGCATTTGGACCAAAGAGTGGAGAGCAGTTATTAGCTGGCTAATGTGGTACTTCCCTAAACTGTATGGCTGCAACACACAGACACAGATATCTGCTAATTAGTAATACTAAAGTTGATTTTAAGCTGCTCTATAGCATAAAAAAGTGGCATGAAAACACAGTAACCTAGTACCAGTCCTTGTTTACTGGACTGGTGATGATGGTTCCTCAGAAATACAGCTTTGGCATAGCTGTGGCCCGTGGTTAAAATTAGCATGCAGGGTTTAACATAAAGGATTTATTTACTCTTGCAAGGACGTTGCTGCCAAAAATAATTTCACTCAGTCTGCAGTTCATCTGGTGTCAGATAGGCATAAAGACAAAAGTATCTGCTTCAGCAGGCAACACCCGAACATCTGGTGCAATTTCCTCATTTTAGACTTAGTTAGCAAAAGCAAATCTAGCCGGTAAGTAAAAATGTCAGACTTGGCGGCAGCTGCCAGGCTTTGTTTGTGAGTGGGAAAACTATCTGCTAGAAACATGCAAATGTGTTAAATATAGAAAAGTCATGGGGGAAAAGAGCCTATACTACAAACAAGCTGTTTGAGGAAGTTCAGCAGCAGGTAGGTGTGGTCTGGACCGTGTCTCTTTGCAAATCTTTACAAAGAGACTTCAAGAAAGGGACTACCCTGAAACCTGTTTACTTTGTGCAGAAGTCTTTCCTCTGCTCTGAGACATTGTTCAGAAGAAGTATACGGTATCTTGACTGTAGTCAAGTTATATGGCTCCCTCTGATGGTCATATCTGTTCCCTCCTGTCCTGCAGATGGGTAATGAAGAGCAACAGGAGAAACTCCTGCGGGAGTGGTTGGACTGCTGTGTGACAGAGGGCGGCGTTTTGGTTGCTCTTCAGAAAAGCTCCCGCCGCCGCAACCACCCGCTTGTCACCCAGATGGTGGAGAAGTGGCTGGACGGCTACCGGCAGATCCGCCCCTGTGCCTCGCTGTCTGATGGCGAGGAGGAGGAAGACGACGACGACGAGGAGTGACGAAGCTGAAGCGGAGGGAGGCTGTCTGCGGGGGGCAGGACTCCTCCCCCATCCTCTCTCTTTTAGTTTTTCTTTGATTTGGGGATTTTTTTTGTTGATGTTTTCTCCTTTCCTGACACGGACAAACTGTGAAAAGCCTTCAGGAGAGGACAGGGAACCGTGAGGCCCCACCCGACCTCCACCTGACAGAAGACACTACTGCTCTTCTGGCACACACCGGCGCTCGGATATACATTAAACACCTTACTCAGACCAGCCAGAGTTTAACGGAGAGAACAAAGGTTTACGAATGCAAAATTTTGATTTGAGTTCTAAATGTAAAGGAAAAAAAAAACTTTATCCATAGATGTAAATGCATGTGGTTGTTTAAAAAAAAATAATTTAAAAAAAGAGTATAAGGAAATATACCAGCATTGAGTCAAACACTTTATATCCATTCAGTATGGGCACTGAAAAAAGCACACTTCCAAGTTTTTTCCAGATAAGAGTTGACTTGTTTGGCTTTTTGTTTTTGAATGGGCAGGGACAAAGCCAATAAATCTCAGTATCTTTAGAAGAAAAAAAAACGAGATCGTGTAATAATAAATTACTTTAATCCTTAATACTAAGCACTGCACATTTATTAAAACATTTCTATATAAATACAGTATCATTGCTTGAATTGAAGTTATATATGAAGCTTTTGGAAAAGGGAGATGTTCCCTTTACAAGTCAAATCTACACTCACTAAGGTTTAGCGCACTAATGTTCATGACAGATCTTTTGGTTTACCTTTTTCAGACTGATTGAAGTTGTGTGTGTGTGTGTGTGTGTGTTTTCTCTGAATTTATTCTACATATTTATTGTTTGGAAACTTATTTGAGCTAATAAGAGCTTTCGGTATATTTTTTTTCTCTTTTTTGTGGTTTCGTTAATTATTCTGTCAATCTTGATGAAGACATGTTGCACAGAAACGCTGCGAGGAAAGAACCAATCATGACCATCAGTGAAAAGTTTACTTGCGTTTCTTGCGTATGATTTTTAGTACCTCATATGGATGCCTAAAATCTGGTGCTTTTTTTTTTCTGGACAAGTGAGCGTGGACATTAACCGACCCACAGCCCTCTGAGTCACGCTTGTCTAATCGCCGTCTTGTGGTTCCCCACCCCCCACAGCCTTTGTTAGTGAGGTCACCCTCATGGTACACGTTGCATCGCCTCCTCTGTAAAGCCTGTTTGTTGTCATTTTGTGAACCCACCTTTTTGATTAGTGACAGATTGCACCACATCAAACCAAAGCTGACAGGAAAAAAAAAAGTTCCTTTCTTTTTTTTTGCTGTGAATGTTTGCATTTTGTTTCCTCTTGCCATTGTGCACTGTAACCTCTTTTTGTGTTTCATTCAAGTCAAGACATGTTTTTGAGCATCACCTGTACGTTGCTTTGTATTTATGCAATAGTTGCAGTTGTGACTATGATGGTTTGTGGATTTAGGCCTGATTTCACTAAACAGAGTGTAACACAAACAGGCAAAATAAGGAAAAAAAAATAATAAAAGGAGAACCTTTTTGAATGTTCAACTAAAATGCTTCCTGTCTGTTCACTTATCAGCTAATGCTGCAATGTTAATATCTTCTGTCCTCAACATGTCCATAGATTTGTGCTTCTTGTAAAAATATGGTCTAGCTTCACAATAAGTAAGTTACATGTCACGTGGTTAGGTTTGCAGCTCCCTCTAGTGTCACTACATCCAGGTGAATTGAAGGTCATATCTAATTCTCTGTAGTATCAGAGACTGCTGATCTGCTGGGGTTTTCCCACACAACCATCTCTAAGGTTCACGAGAGAATGATCTGAAAAAGAGAAAATATCCACCAGTGGTGATAGTTGGAAATCTTTTTGGCACACCATGGAGCCCCTGAAGCATTATTTAAACGCCGCAGCCTACCTGAGGACAGTTGCTGACCATGTCCATCCCTTAATAATCACAGTGTACCCACCTTCTGTTGGCTGCTTTCAGCCTGGTCTCGAAGCTCAAATCCACTCAACTGATCGCTTGAGCATGACAGTGAGTTCACAGTCACCTGATCTCAATCCAGTAGAGCACCTTTCAATTCAGTTCAAGCAGTTGGTGACAGTGGGAAGGAAAAACTTTTAATGGGAAGAAACCTCCATTAGAACGAGGCTCAAGGAGGGGCAGCCATCTACTGCGACTGGTTTGGGGTGAGGGGAAAGGGAAGAGAGCAGAGAGAGACAGGACAAAAGGCAAACTATGGGGGACAGAGCAATCCTTGGGATGCGGTGGAATGGGAGATTAGCATCATGGATGTGCAGCCAACGAATCTGCAGCAACCGTGTGATGCTGTCATGTCAATATGGACCAAAATCTCTGAGGAGGATGCACCTTGGTGGAACAAAGAATTAAGACAGTTCTGAAGTTACAAGGGGGTCTGACCAGGTACTAGGAAGATGTAATGGGGTGCCTGGTGATTGTATTTCTCAATTATTCCCAGAAATCACCTCAAACTGGTGCATGAACAGTGAATAAATGTAAAACATACAATTTTTTAATGAGTCCAATTTCGGAGAGACAGTTCTGAATTTTAAATCTGCAGCTGCTTTAGCATATTGCAACAGCGTTATCTGCAGTGCCACCATCTAGCCACCAGGGGGTCTAGAGTTTGGGTAATGCTTGCAGGCACCAGGTGAACAAATCCAGCAATAACTCTGCTTTTAGCTCTGGTTTAATCTCCCCCAGATAATGAGAAAATTATCATCTCTTCAGCTATTCACCTCATCTAAACATGTCACAATTGAACAATATGAGATTAAAAAAAAAGATTTGAGAGGAAAAGCTGCACAGCCTTTTCTTTACATATAGTTTTATGAGCTGTTGTTAGTAGTCTATAAAAATACTTACATGTGTTTTGTTCCTAAATATTGTAGAGCGGGATCTTTAACCTTTTTGATTACTGCCATTTAAATGTTTGCCTCAAAGTTACGAAAAATTCATTTAATTTTATGACTCTTGCTAAATGTTGTTGCCATTTTTGTTTTTTTTGTTTTTGTGTATGTGTGTGTGTTCATTTTTAATCAGTGCACTGCAGAGAGCCACCAGTGGCTAAGAGACCTGGAACAAAAATCTACAACTGAGCAAGCAGAGGAGACAGGCATGCCGTGGACAAACTGGCTGCTTTTTCAGGGATATTTGGACAATGTTTGTCGCAGCCCAGTTGCCCAAATCCGCTGATCTCTTGTGGATGAACAGTTGGTAGCTTTTAGAGGCAGAAGCCGTTTCAGGCAATACATCCAAAGCTCTGGAGGAACTGTGATGGCACAAGTGAACTACAGTGCTTAACAAATTTATTTGACCACCTGCCATGAAAAAGCAAGAAAACACAAATATTTTAGAACTCTGTCAAACATTTGTTTAAATCTCAAACTTATATTGTGGCATTCATTAGGCAAATAAACTGAATTCACATTTTTATACCCAAATTTGAGCTCTCGGTCCCAGGTGGACTTTTGTGAGATGTCAGAAATTAATTAAGCATAACATTCAAGCATGTAAACCATGCAAGTAAAAAACTGTAGTTTGCCATCTTAATATAAAAAATAATAATGTGCTTTACGCTTTTTTTTCCTGCTTTTTGTCTCTCACACTCTCCTCTCTTTCCCCTCACCCTACACTGGTCACAGCAGATGGGTGCCCCTCCCTGAGTGTGGTTCCCTTTTAAAAGGGAGTTCGTTCTTCCCACTGTCACCAATTGCTTCCTGATAGAGGGTCATAGGTCATCTTATTGTTGGGGTTTCACATCAGGTGGCGATCTAATAAATTTGTTAAGCACTGTACACTAGAACCTTTCAGATTATCTATCATAGATAAACAAAACAGTACAAGTATGATAAACACAAATAGAGCCACATGCTGACGTAAGAGAGGAACAACCTTGTTGCACAAGCTGCAGGGGCGTAGTCAGATATTAAAAAGCCCCGACGTGCATCTTTAAAAACAAAACGTTCCACAGAGCCAATCAGTCAGAACAGTAAGTTTTATTTATTGGTTCCAGCTGCACTGTATGCTATATGTTCACCTTGTACAAGAAACGAATACAAATACTCACACTAAAAACCAAACAATCTGCGAGCAGCCGCCTCTTGCTAACGTCACAGGGCTAAAGGGAATGAACGTGGCTGCCGTTGTTCCGAGAGGGCTCGACTCCTCCGAGGGGCCACAGCTGGCTTTCATTAGAGCAGAAAAACAAGGAGGAAGAAACTATAAGAAGGAGAGGACGCCGTTGGTCACGTAAGACTACGATTATATGAACATTTAACAAGGCAATACAAATCTAACAGGAGTGAAAAGCTTGAACATCAAAAAATGTACATTTGATATATAAAAAATACCACAATGGAGAAAGACGTGGAGACGTGAGGAGCAGTAATCAAGACTTTTTTTTCTTTTCTATTCCGATTTGGACAGATTTGAAGGTTATAATATATTGTTCCTGAGTCAGTAAGAGATTTGCTGTTTTTGTTTTTCCAAACACTTTCATACTTCAGAATTTTTTTTTTTTTTTTTTTTTTTCTGTGGTGTATACTCTTGGTT
>VUQK01031212.1:4984-18922 GCA_015106715.1 Bujurquina vittata
GTTCTTTATAAAAAGAAGGCCTAATATTGACATCTATCTTTTTAAAACTGTCATTGCATTCATGTGATAAATCACTTTAGATCACTCACTCATGCAGTTCAGATGAGCAATTCACATGAAATCTGCAAGCCACAACCTGCCAGTTCAGTATAGCCACATTGCATCATTACAGCTGCCCTCTTTACACAGTAACTATATGGTGACCTGCATGTGACTTTTTTTTTTAAAACAGATACCTGTAAAATGACGTTGTAGAAGAAAAACCTGGGTAACACTATATGGTGTGAAAAGGTTGTAAGTAACCATTAGCTTTAAATATCCTCACCTATTTCAAACACGTCTGTCCAGACAGATCACTGACGTAACTGACTCAAATTAACTGATTAATCCCACCTTATACCCACCCTCTGCTGTTGGCTAACAAGTGGTGTATTTTCAAAATAATGTGCAACTTTTGTCTAAAAGTACATCCAAATAAAGTGAGTTTTTAAAATGGTGAGGTACAAATGTTTACCACCACCACCAGAAACATGAGAACGTGAGAAATAGCAGCAGTTTGCCAGGATTCATCCTTACAGCCTCAACTCTTACCTATAAATGTGATGACTATGTGACAGTTCAGACCGGAGCGCCACACGAAATGTCATGCTACACTCCGGTTGTACTAGTTATAACTGTCATTTAGCTCCATTATAAGAGACATAATGCCTCCCAGCGTCTAAAACATTTTTTCTTGTTTTACACATTAAAATTTAAAAGATAAAAATAAATAAGTAACAATAAAATGGTAGCCAGCAAGCGGTACCGGGCTCCGACTAGGTCCTGGAGCTTGACAACACTGGTTGTAAACACATTATACAAAATATCGGTGAACGCAGGCACAATAACGTAATAAGTTACGTGTTTAAAGTTGATAAAATCTACTTTAAAATGTTCGCACAGAGTTGACGACATTTGATGACCTGAGTTTGCGTAATACTGGGGTCGTCACCAGTCTGGCGCTCATATTTGGCGTAAAAAGCGCAGTATTACTGTCTTATAGGTTTCTAGTCTTATAGGTTTCTCCGTTAACGCTTACGTTTAGCCCCCTCATGTTGCCACAAATCACGAGTGGATGTGAAACAAAAAAAAAGCAGGTTTCCCGGAATCTTACCTTCCCTGCGTCTCTCCTCTATGTGGGAGGCTCTCAAACTGCGCTCTTCTTCTGCTGCTGAATTTACGGCAGACTCACAGTTGGCGGAAACTTTACGCCATGTAGGACCAAACCAACCCCGTCCTGGAAGCGGGGGTGTCGAGTTAGGACTGTGAAGGCCAGCAGCGTTTAGCCTTGTCATGTTATTTTGGGGGAAGTTGTGTGTGTGTTTTAAAGAAATGATTCAGCATAAAGTGACTGGTGAAAAATAAAACTCGCTTACGTTTATTTATTTATTTAATTTAGACTCGTCCGTGCACGTCTAATCTTCTCCATTAAATAAGACCAGAGGTGAAGCAGGCAAAGGGTCACGGTTATGTAATACAATGAACAGCGCAAACTCCAATGTATCTCATCAAACGTGACCTTCCAAGTTTAACTTTATGTTCACAGTGCCAAGGACGTGGCAGATAGCACCCTGAGGTACATTACAAGTAAAAAAAAAAATAATAATAATGTATTTATTATTTTAAAAATAGAAGTAATTCAAGAACACTCAATTAAGAGTAGAACAATTTATGTAAAATACACGGTCACGAGAGACCAAGAAAAAACAGTGAGAAAAGCAAAACCAGAGCCCTCCCTGCAACCTCTATCCTCATTAATAGATGCTGTCACAAAACACAGTTACATTTAGAAACTGTGTTATTGGATACTATTAGATACCCTCATTCCAAAGCATCACAGTAAAAAGTAGCGCAACCTTAGTGTGTGGGTACTTATTGTGCCACATATGTTACTGCCATACCAGATGCTGTGGATCTTTAAATCTGTGCTCATTTTCCCTTAAACTCTAGCTGTTGTATACCTTTTCCACATGATAACCCCAGTCCAGACTTTAGAGGCCATTTGAAATGCAATAAGTCTCTTTATCAAATGAAAATATAGAGATTTACTTTACTGTCCAATCAAAACGGTAATTTTGAAAGCAGCTAAATGCCTTTAAACAATGATGATGTTGAGCCAACTATAAATTTGATGCTGCAAAAACGATGCCCAACAAATCCTGATATACCACTCTTTCAAGATCATTAACAGAAAATTCTTAATCTGTAGAGGCAGGGAAGCGTGAAGTCTTTTACAGGAGGGTAATAGTGTGTTCAGCCTTTTACAAAACGATCAGTGTTGACACGTAAAGCACTTTTTTGTTATCTCTCTGCCCAGCTTTTGGAGGAGTCACTGGTTTGCTTATCACTGGCAGCTGTAACTCGATCTACTGGGTAAATTAACTGGAAATGCAGATTCTGAGGAGATCCATGTTTATGAAATGCGTTGTCAAATCTGTAAATTCTTTGCAATTTTGACTTACACAGTTGAGAATAGGGCTGTTTTAAGTGTATCCACTGTACAGAAAAAAAAGTCATATGGAAATATTTCAGTTTGAACTTCATCTGTCAAATATATGAACATTCAGAACTAACTAAATATAAGAACGAGGAAACATGAGGTGTTGAGAAGAAGAAGAAAACAAATTATAGATAGTACAAGACCTAGCCTATGATGTTCCAGATGTATCTTTCTGTTCTGACTTGAGACTTTTTCTTTATTGAGTCATACTTTGCAAATCACCCTGTTGCAATATTGAGCAGTCAAGGGTAAGTGGGGGGTGGAGACTACGGTATTACACAAGTAATACGTTTAGGCAAAACTATCAGATCTAATAAAAAAAAGTATTTTATTATGGTTTGGATTTATAAACAGTTAACCATTTATAAGTACTGCCATAAATACTATATTGGTGCCAAAATAAAAACAAAAAACTAGCATTGCACATTTATTATTTAACTTCATATCAGAATCCACACATAACTGACAGACTGACGCAGTTCACTGCAATACCTGGATAATTTACTCAAACATAGCCCCAGGTGGTTACCAGAAAAAAACAAAACAAGAAATGATGTTGAATTCATTGTTCTCTCCCTCCTATGATGCTTTTGGCTTCAGTAAGAGAGGGATATAACCTGTGGTGAGGAAAGTTGATGTAGGTCCTTTCAGGAGAAAAAAGTAAATAAATCAGTGATTCAGTGATTATGTTAGTTTCGTAAAACCATGAAGGGGGAGATAGTTTAAGCTTATTTATCCAAAACAAGCAAGGATTAACAGTCAGGACCTGGATTTAAATAAAACATGGGAGTGTTGGATATAACTTGAGAGGATTCAGAGAAACGTGCTATTGAACACATCTTCACTATAAAAAAATCAAAGTGTGTGATAGCTGTACACCAACATATCTTTCATGATTAAAGGGATTTCTCTAAGTCAGTTGCCAGATTGTGTCTAGGAAAAAGCAGCTAAACCACGTTGTTACTTATTTCAATCTGTGGGTTTGTGTCAAGCTTGGAGTGATGAAAAAGCAAAAGATGCAGGCTGTGAAAGTCTAGTGTGAAGTTATAGTTTATTTTCTGAATACAAAAAAAAAGTTGACAATTGATTGGGCAAAGTGGCATTCACAATAAATATGTGTGATTACACATGCAAAGATGCCAGTTATATACTACGGCAATGCTTGTCTTTGAATGTGTAAGTAATGTGGATCATAACTGAATATTTAACTGCAGTTGACTGGTCTTTTTAAGCAATTATTCTATATCTACTGTCGCCAGTACACTTGTAATAAGTTTAGTCCATTTTAATAATGCGATGCTTTCATTTAGTGAGGAACACGTTGTATTGGTTACGTTGTGTGATGTATCACGGTCTCTTTGGTTTCTCATTCCTGCTCTTAAGTTTCTGACGAACGACTGCGAGAGTGGTGAAGAAATTTCCCACGAAGAGAATAAGGAAGCAGAGCCCACACACTGAAACCTGGAATGACATGGAGACCCAGAGAACATGAGTAAGCAAAAGGGTATTATAATAATAATCTAAGCGTGTAATTTGTGCTAACAGTGACTGGATGATACATAGATTGAAACAATAAAACGTGATATGAGACCGCTGACCTGCCATTCTTTGCACTCTGGGAGCTGAGCCATTCTGAACAGACACAGCCCGTTGAAGAGCTGCCAGAACTATGAGACAAAACATGAAGCCTCAGGGTTGTTTTATTTCAATAGTTAATGATTGCAGTATGCAGACACAGAGGCGTGCTGAAGATTAAGCTGTTATCCAAATTGTTAAAAACCTAAGCACTGTCTCCAATCACCTAAATACAACGAATATATTAGGTTTTACATGACATCAGCATTTTTATCAGTGCCTATTCCATCTAAACCATGACAAAGCATAGTGTCTTTTTTTTTAATGGAAACTAAGCAGTCAGAAGGAGAAACTTGCTATTGTCACACAGACTGTACTCACGTGACCAAAAAACAGGAACGGTAAAAGAAATGTCAGCCCTTTCCACATCCAGGACTGAAATCCCTCTAAATAAAGAAAGCAGACAACAATTTTATTGGTGTTTTTGTTCTTTCTTTTTTTTTTGCTTCAATATGTGATTAGAAAATTGGCATCAAGAAGCTTAGCAGAGTGGAGGTCTGTGGGTGCATTTTTAGTAAATATCAAATTCCTTGGCCAACTATACAGTGTGTCTCACCAACAGTCAGATCCATGTTGTGTCTTTCTCCCAGAGCTCGCAGTCTGTACAGACATCCACTCTGATAATAGCACTGCAGACACTGAACAAAACCTGAAACAAACAGACATCATCAGGCTTTTGTTTGGTTTTAAACAATAAAGTTGGAACTCTGAAAGAAATTTGACCTTACTTTGATACAGACAGTAGGCAAGGAACTGGTTCCTGAATGTGTGGTACAGGTTTCCCTCTGGCCTTGGGGTGTTAAAAGGGAGGGCATTTGGGAATAAAGATTTAGAGTTTAAATCTGTTTTAAGTAAAATATTTTTTAACATGCAATTCAGGGTTTTTAAACCTCTTCTACTTACCATGTCAGCATTACACCGGACAAAAGAGCTGATATGTAGTGATGAAAAACCCACCAACCTTTGATTCTGTAATGCAGGCGCAAATACCACAATTATGAAACATTTAATAAGCAAGGTGTGATAATTTATGATAAAAAATGATCATGATGGGTGAGGTGCTGACCTGGAGCCGTTGGTGATGAGAATACTCTCCCTGATAGTTAAGGTACAATAGTACCACACCAGCAGAAAATTGAGGATGGCATCAAGAAATCTAAAGCCAAGCAACAGTCAGTTTGTAGCTCACACATCTGCATGCAGCTGTTAATTATCACAATATGCTTTACCTGTAGCTCACAAAGAAACAGCAAATGAAGGAGAACTGCAGCAGAATGACTGTGAGGTACAGCTTGAACTTCTCATATTCATCTTTGTAAGCAAATCTGCCAAACAAACAGAAAATTCACAGTTTGACATCCAATGCAAAGAGTGAAACAAAAAAGGAAATTCAGTAGCTGAGGAGATATAAAAACAAAGTTGGCTTTCTATGATAATTAAAGTGCTTATCTGAATATTAAAGCTGTGACTGGCTAAATAAAAGTGACGCTATACAAGTAACTCAACAGGGAAAATGTAAAAGTCAAATATTAATATTCATGGCTTTGGTTTTGATGGTTGTTACTTACTTTGACTGCTTGTCGAAAAGAGTGACATTCACATTGCCAAGAACCAGACTGAGGTAAAGCCTGCAGCGTCAAACAAACACATTATTTTTCTTATTTAACTTGAAGTAAAAATGTGTTTTATAATTGGGTTTTTTTTTCTATAATGAAAATCAGCTTGTATTTTGGGAATTATTCATTACCCATTTTTCTTAGGGAGGAAAGCTTCCATTTCAAAGAAAGCATTTGGTCGGGTCTTGATTTTTTCTTTTAGTTCATCCAGCATCTTAGCAGCTTCTTCTGATGACCCTTTGCTGGATCTGATGAGTGACATAAGAGCACAAGAGAACTTTACATCATTGTTTTTTCCTCTGTCGAGACTACAACCAAACATGCTGTTGCTTATTTGTTTGCCGGTGAGGTCACGCCAGAACTACTGAGTCCAATTCATAAAACCTGGTGGAAAGTTGGCCCAATGGACTGCATTTGTCCGCCTGTGCATACTTTTGGATGGGAACAGACACTTACTTCTTCACCAAGTCGGACATCTCATTCAGTCTTTTCCTCTGATGGGAAATAGAGGAAGAGCAGCGGTTTTGCAGTTTGGAGAGTTCATCCAGTTTCTTTAAATACATTCTGTGTGTCTCCTGGATGGTATTAATAACACAGGGTTATAACAATAACAAAAGAAACATTTACATTTCAAGGAACATTTTAACTTTTGAGCTTTCTGTGGAATAGGCAGATTATAGCATGCACATCTGCATTTCTTCAGCATTCCGAACAAGTCTGTCCTGAAACTCTAAACTGATTACGGACAGTTTCTTACCTCAAGTTGCTGATACTCTTCTTCCAGAACTTTCCATTCCTCCAGGATGTCTTTCAAACTTTGTGACATTTTGTAAAAACTAGCTGTAAACTAGCTGTAAAATCAGCTCATCTGCTCAGGACCAGCATGAAATGACTTGAAATGCTAAGGTATTCTCAGGGTGTGTATCAGGTCTCCATGCGCAGCTGATTGCATAAAGTGAACTTTGACTGGTACAAATGTGCAAGATTTTGACTTGGACATTAATCTCTTGTTATCACAATGTTAATTTATCACATGCAGCTCTTACGGTGACAGGTTATTGTTAACTTTATTACATACTGCAAAGACCACAGTCTTTAATGTTTGGGCAGTTGCATTACTGCACCTTAGCTACATCTAGTGGACAATATCTAGTGGACAATATCGTCTGCTCCCTACTCTCACTACAGATCAGAGCGTCATCTGCAAACACAGAGACTCCTCCCTGACCTCATCTGTCAACCTGTCTATCACCACTGCAAACAAAAAGGCGCTCAGAGCCAATCCCAGATGTAATCCCAACCCCCGCCTTGAACGCTCATTTGTCCTAAAACTCACCACTGTCTCACTGTTCTCATACATATCCTGCACCACCCTTACATAATTCTCTGCCACTCCTTGGCATCCAATCATATGTTTTTTCTAGATCCACAGAGACACAATGCAGCTCTTTCTGACCTTTTCTATACTTCTCCATTAACAAATCAAAGCAGACATCACATCTGTAGTGCTGTTTCTTGGCATGAAACCACACTGTTGCTCGCTGATCATCACCTCTCTTGTTAACTTAGCTTCAAAAATTCTTTCCCATCATATGGATTATCTGATTTATCCCCGTGCAGTTAGTACAAGCTCTGCACCCCTGTTCACACGTCACCCTTGTTCTTTTATCAGTACACTATATATATCCATCCATCCATGCATTCTCTTCCGCTTATATGGCCAACACAGAGAGACAGACAACCATTCACACTCACATTCACACCTATGGGCAATTTAGAGTGACCAATTAACCTGAGCCCAACCTCAAAATAGTACTGTTGGGTATTCACCTCATTCCCAGTTATTTATCATTAAAGGAAAAGCAAGCTGTGGTAATTATTTCTTCAGTATACATCATTAAAAAAATAATTAAAAAAAAACTCATCTAAGACGTTCCACTTTAACTTTGAAATATCCGAGCGGAAATACCAAGGTTTGTTATTATGAGTCGGGAAGCAGCAGAGTGCGCATGCACACGACACTGACGGCAGCCGGTAAGTGGTGGTGTTTAGTTTTTACCCTCGAGCTCAGAGGGACTGCAGACTCGAAACCAGTTCATCACTTTATCTACAAAGTAACTCGATTAATACATGTGTGAACACCACTAGCGCATCTAACACACAACAGAGGGACAGCAGTCAGAACAATTTGATGACAAAGGTAAGAGTTCATGTCGGCACGACCCTTACCCAGCTAACGTTAAGCGCAGCCTAGCTGAAATGCAGTAAACTGGTTTTAGAGATAAAAGCTGTCATTATTCTTATCTTACTAGACTATTTTTCCAACGGTGAAAATATGACAGCAGCTCAAACTGTGACGGCAAATTAGAGGCTGCCACAATAAACGCAAGCATTGATTCGCTTGTACAGACTTGACTGCTTTTCGCAGTTTAAATTGTAATTGAATTAAACTACGACTTTACACCTCTTCGTCTTCATAACATGGATTTAATGGAAGATAATCTGTGTTGGAAATGTAAAAGGCATTAGGATTACCTTTATCAATGGAAAATGTGGGCCAGCTTTTTTGGAGAGGGATAATCAGAAGAGTACGGGAATGGCTGGGTACCACCGGTTCATTCAGTTCAGCTTCGTTTTTTGCGGGATGGGTCATATTTACATCAGGTGTCTAAACCCTTTTGTCAGCAAGATCTGAACACGGGGAACGGGTATGATTTCCGATGTTTGTGGAGGTTTTTCATATGAAATATATTTGCTAATATTGGTAAATAGACTTAGTTAACATGATTTATGAAGTACCTATATTTAAGAAATTACTTGTTTTGCAAATATCCTTATAACATAATTATAAATCAGTCCAGTCCTTTGTGGCCACTTCAGATATCTTTATAGAACTGGCTCATGACTGACTATGCTTCTTTTGAACTGATGATAGCAAACCTCCAAAACGAGCCTTACCTGCTTGTATGGAGGCAGTTTTTGAATTTCAAAAATGAGTACATGTATGAAAATGTTATCGTTTGTCTTTATGTTTTATTTGTGTCAGTTTTATGTATTGTTATCCTAGTTTTAATTTATTAAAATGTAAATACTTTAGGGCTTTCTTTGGGTATGTTTGATGAGGTTTTCCCCGCCCATCTTTTCCTTCGTGGGCCTGGTCTGCAGCTGATTTAAATGGGAGCTGGTGCTAGGTGGGCATGTTTTTGGTTTGTTTCTTGATCTTGCAAGGAAGGGTGCTGTAAGTAACTTGCTGTAACCTTGTTCAGTCTGTGTATTTGGCTTTATGTTCTGGTCTAATTTTGTCCTGTCTTTTGTACTGTTTTCTCCTCCTATTTCTTTTCCCTTTTCTCTTTTTTTTGGTTGAAAAACTTAAACTCAAAAATCTGATTGACAAAAACATTTGTAACATTGGATGAGTACACATAAGTAATATTTTGAACTGAATCCCTTTAGTTAATCTTAATCAGTATTAACTAACTTAAGCTTTTACAAGAGTTGGGGATTTTAGAGGGTATTAAGTTGCATTTTAAGACCTCACTTTAGAATTTTTTGACATTTTATCTAATAATTCATCAGCTGGAGATATTGGTGGCATTTATTGATTTTGGCTCAGGCTTAAAGTGGGATTTTGTTGGTTGACTGTGCTACACAAACCAATTTTACAACCAAGAATCAATTTTAAGTAAATATTGTAGTTTTAGGCTCTTTGTTACTACCAGCATGTTGCAGAAAACAATTTACTCCTATTTCTTTATTTGAACGTATGAAAAATGCCAACGATAACACAGTTTGACTGTTATAAAATAGTATTTTTGGACCAGGAAAGATTGAAATATTGCCATACATTGGCGTAGTGTGCAGTGTGTGGAAAATGCATAGCTTTGAATGTCCTTCAAGAAGCATGGAGAATTTAAGGCTACTTAATAAATTACAAGACAGCTGCCTAAGAGAGTTCAGGCTGTGTTGAATAAAGGTGGACATACCAAATATTGACCTTGAAAGCTCATTAAAATTGTCCAATCTCTGGGGGGTTTTTTGTTTTATTTTGGGGTTTTTTTGCCTCTTATACTGTTTTTTCATGTTTAAATAAATTGCTGGTGTTTGGTGGACATCCAAAATTTGTCTGTGCACAAAAGAACACAGTATTGTCTATATAGACAACGGCAAACAATTTTGGTGTACTGCTGATGTTGAAATGTCTGGTGTTTGTTTAGCAGGTGACTGACAGAAGATGTGTGCTGCTGTGTATGTCCTGTCAACCGTAACGGGCTACGTGCTCACCTCTGCCCTGCTGCTAAAATGTCCTAATCTTCTGTATCGAAAGAAGAGAGAGGCTTTCCTCAGCAGGCACATTTCCCATCGTGGAGGTAAGTCAACTATCCATACAGTTTGGGTCCTGCAGTAGTTGTAGAAACTAATTAAAGATAAAAATGAGATAAACACACATAAACCACAAGCAAAATGCCAGAGGAGGACCATCAGAAGATGCTTGTTTTGCCCATTGCTGCAGTGACAACAGCCTCTTATATGTGTTTCATAGCCATGCAGATAAAAAGAAATCTTTGTTCTATTGCAGGCGCAGGTGAAAATCTGGAAAACACTATGGCAGCTTTCAAGCAGTGAGTAGAAACCTTACAATCATAATGACACAGCTCTTTCTTTTGCACTTGTGACTGTGGACAGTGCGTGTCATCTGAGCTGCTGTCTTTACTCTTTTACCCACACTTGAGCTCATGAATTAGTACAATATGTACAATGACTGTGTTAAAGATAACCTTGTATTTCTCCTGTTTGATTTGGTAATCACACAAGAAATTAGCTGTTTTATGCATTTATTGAATCTGTATGCTATACTGAATAGTCGTTAGGGTCCAAATTTCACTGCTTTGTGCGCCTGACCTTACTGCTGAGTATAAATGTGTACTGTGTGTTGGGTCATGCAGCGCTGTGGATATCGGCACAGATATGCTTGAGCTGGACTGCCACCTGACAAAAGATGAACAGGTAGTGGTTTCACACGATACCAACTTGCAGAGGGCCTGTGGCATCAACGCCAACATCTCTGACATGACCTACGCTGTAAGTTTGTGCTCCGCTGTGTCTCTTTAGTCTTTCCATTTCTATGTCTGACTCCACTTTTAAAATATCTTCTCATCATTCAGCTCTGTTAATGTTTTACCACTGTTTTTAATTCTTTGCAGATTGCTTAAAAGAAAAATGTATCAGCAAAACAATGAATTTTGAAGTTTACATACACTACAAAGGGCTCATGTAAACTGTTAAATAAGTGGGGCAGACAGGTTGTAAGCAATATTTATGTATTTATTTTTGATAACTGAAATAACAGGGTTATGGTCAGATATTTCCATCCATTTATCATAGGCATGATTGTCATGGTAATATTGGGCTTTTTCCAGGGTGGAATGATTGTACAGCACACATCTTTAATGACTTAAAAAAAAAAAACAAGTATTGGGTGCACAAGTTTAAATTTATTTTGGATTTTCTCCAATCTAAACAGTTTCAAATATATACATAATGCCCCATTAATGTTCGGTTAAATGTGGCACTGAAGTTGCACCTCAACCAGATGCTTTTGCCAGCTTCTGGCATAATTCTGACTGGATATTTGACCACTCATTTTGGCAGAACTGGTAGAGTTTCTTTAAATTGGTTGGTTTCCTGGCATGGACCCAACTTTTAAGCACAGTCCATAAATTTTCAATAGGGTTGAGGTCCGGCTTTGGGAAAGCCACTCGAGAAGCTAAATGTTAATCAGTTTTATCCATTCCAAAACCATTTTTGATGTGTTTGGGATCATTGTCCTCTTGGAACACTCAATTGTGTCAAAGTTTCAACCATCCATCTGTTGATTTTGAGGTAAAGTTTAAGAATTTGGTGGTAGTACTCCATTATTCCGTCCACTTTGTGCAATGTACCAATACCACTAACAGCAAAACATCCCCAGAGCATGATGCTACCACTACCATACCTGAAAGCTGGTACAGAAAGCCTCACCTTTACATCTTCAATGATACCTCTTGTCATTGTAACCAAATAGCTCAATCTTTGTCTCATCTGACCAATGAACTTTTCTCCAGAAGGCATTTGGCTCTGGTGTTACAGCAGTTTCCAGTTCATGGCAGGCTTTAGCCTTGGTGGTTCCTGCACATCCTAATAAGGTTCCTCACATCTGAGAGGACAGTTTGGGTCTTCTTCCAGACTTTGGCAAAGTGGTGCTACACCTATACTGTATAACTTGTACTTGCGTACAATTGTTTGAACTGATGATCTTAGAATCTGCAGTATTGGTCAATCCAATGAGTGCCATCAAAAAAATCTTTTTTATGCTGGCAAAGAGAAACTGCCAGTTTTAGTCAATAATGATCACTAATGAGACATTAATAAGCCTTGACCTTGTCAAGTTAAAACACACTGTAGAATCTTCAGAACCACTTAATAAAAGGGTTAGGGTTAGGGTTTAAATAAGGTTATGTATATATTTGAGCCTGTGTGTATACGTTTGACCCCATATGGATTGGAGGAAATTCAAACGTGTGCACCCAATTCTTGTTTTTTTTAAAGTCATGAAAGACGTATGCAGTGCAATTATTCCACTGTGGAAAAAGAACAGTTCAAAGAAATCATTAAAAGCCCAAATTTATCATGACTGTCATGCCCATGATGAGTGGATGCAAACGTCTGACCACAACTGTATGTGATTGTGTTTAGACTTGTGTACATGATATAAGCTTTGATGGATCATGCGCCTTGGTCAGGTGAGGTCAAAACCAAGTCATCCGATTATATTACATGATTTAAAAAAATGTTTTCTTGTGAACAGCTGTGGAGTTCAGCTCTGATCTCCTCAAACATTTTGATAGTGTATACTTTAAATGTGTATTGGAAGAAAGCTTGTTTTATTTGTCGTACAAAGTTAAACTGAAATATTTTGGGGTATTTTTAGGTCATCTAAACATTAAATATCATTTTGTAGAACTTAAGATGAGGTTTGGTGGTTTGATGGTTGGTCTGTGGTCTTGTAGTAGGCATAAGCACGGCGCACACTGTCATGACTTTGGGATCGTGATTAACAGTAGCAAGAAAGGGAAGTGAGGTTAGGGTCACAGACTATAATGACGAATAATCTTTCAGTAAAAAAAACTGCACACATTGTGTTCAATAGATGTAAATTTTCCAGAGTAGCAGTGTCTTTATATATGGATAGAAATATTGGATTAGAATGTTTTTGAAGGATTTTCTTTTTAACCATAAAAGGTATTTTTCATTCCTTGTTAATGTACTGGCAGAATTTCAGAGTCAGATGTCTCAAAAATCAGGATAAAGTACCATACAGTCAAATCAAATCAAATCAAATCAATTTTATTTATACAGCGCCAATTCACAACAAATAGTCGCCTCAAGGTGCTTTGTATTGCAGGTAAAGACACTACAATACTGCAGAGAAAGAAATTCTTTAATTGTTTAAAACATCAAAGAGACGATGGGGAAGAAGTAGTTTCATATAATAAAATTAGTTTTTGTTTCTCCAGCACAAAAACCCCAACAAAAACAGAATAAGAAAATAATGGGTTCAGCTATTGGCCAATTTATTGTTGTAAACATTAGTGTCTCTGTCAGACTGTAATGTCACATTAGTGTATTCGTACTGAAATGCTTGTTGATGTTTGTATTCTTGCACTTTTTATTTGTGTGAACCACATTTGTGAAATCCTAAAAGGCAAAACGATACTGCTCTCACTATACTCAATACTAAAGTCAGTCGTAATGCAGGCCGTATGTGTATGCCATATTTATTTTTTCTTTGTACTTAACTGATGAAACAAAGCTAGTAACCTGCCTTATAGTTCATCATTAAGGGAACTTAAATGGAGCTGTGGCTATTTTCAGGCTGGAAGTAAAGCTGTTAATGGAGAACTAACTTCAACAAGCAGAAGTTCTGAATGTGTCAGCCAAAATACAATAAAAGAAATACAAACTGTTTGGCTTGCATGATGATCACAGATGTGATTTTAAAGGTTTGGCTGCAGAAGGTTTTCAGTTTTTAAAGCTGGCTCCAGCAGTCTTTTTTTTTTTTTTTTTTTGGGATGGCTGCTCTAGCCTTTTCTGAAAACCAGAAAGGCCGGG
>VUQK01031212.1:36228-47220 GCA_015106715.1 Bujurquina vittata
GTAACACCCTTTGGGCATATTGTTAAGGGCAAATTTCACCCTTCTTTTGTTTTTTTTTTCTTCTTTTTTTTTTTACATTTTCTCTGTCTCTGCTTGTTTCTCCTGCCTCTCAGGGTGAATGTTGGGTGTGGCCCTGCAGAGGAGAGAGTTCTGCTGACAGGCCTGCATGCTGTAGCAGATATCTACTGTGAGAACTGCAAGACAACCCTTGGCTGGAAATACGTAAGTGTCCTTCGGCCGATTTGATGCACGAGTATCACAAACCACATGCAAGTTTAGAGGGTGACAAGCTGCAAGGTTGTTATTATAGCATACTCTGTTTTTATTTGTGACCTAATTATGTTTGGACTCCAGTTGCACAGCTGTAGACTGAAATAAGGATGGGATAAACTTGTCAGAATGGATGCCAACAGGAAGGAGAAGTCTTAATTTATCTTATGCAGTCTTAGCTTATCTTCTGTCTTATGTATTTTAAGTAACTAAATGTATTTAAGTAGTGTACTTTAGTACAGTTCTGTGGTACTCTTATTTTATTGCAAATCAGAGGACAACTTAATATAATGACTGAAATTACAATGAATTATCATGCAAATGAAAACCGCCGGGCAATATATAAAATTAATGAAATTGCATTAATTGTTTGGTGTAAAACAGCCTGCTGTATTAGGCTAATGAAAGGATGGGTTAGCGTACTTAATGATCTAGTGGATGTTTCAAATTTGTCGAGCAGTGTGGTGGTGCAGCTGTCGTCACACAGCAGGAAGGTTCCCGGTTCAAATCTCTGGGTTTGCTGGGTTCTTTCTGTGTGGAGTTTTGCATGTTCTCCCTGTACCTGTGTGGACGTCCTCCTCAGTCCAGAGATGTGCAAGTTAGGTTAATTGGTGATTCTGAATGGAGTGATTAATATTAAATAAATGTTACTTGGGTACCAAAAAGCTGAACAGCACTTTTGAGCCCTTTTGAACCCAAGCGAGTTCTGTTCTTCTTGTTTTGGTTGCACAATCGAGTTCGATTTTCCTGGGAGATTCTTTACTCAGCGGATAACAGCCTTACATAATGACATCAAGAATTAGAGGCGAGCAGCCTAAACACTGAAGATATCATTAATCTCTAGCCACTGCACTGTGCAGTTAATATTTACTTCATAAAGAGCAGTTAAAGCAAAAATATTGCCCCTTTAAGGTTTGAAGTAAAGGACTTGTGGGTGTTATTGCTACTTTAGTAAAAGTCTGAGTTGCTACTGAGACACTAGTTTCTTGGAATCATCTGGTTCAGCATAAGTGTTTCCTAGATAGTTTCTTTACGTCTGTGATTCAAAATGTGGATTTCAAGATTTCAGGCCGACCCTGATGACTGAATGCTTGATAAATTAATTGCTGATTAATATGTGCATTAATAGTTGAATGTAGCTTGTAGAGTAATCCATAGGACTAAGATTTGACAAGAACAGTTGAGTTAAAAACACACTAAATAACACGATCTAGTTTTGGGTAATATTAAAAAGTATATGTACAGTTGAAGCCTCTGTAAAGCAGTGATATTGTATGTCAAAATACACATGCAGTATGTATTTAGAGCAAGTCAGTATTTTAGGTCACATGCCAGGATGAGCTAAACAGGATCCACACACGTTAGCAGTTTTCATATATAAACAGTGCATGTGTCCGTGGTGAACCCTGGAAGTGAGGGTTTACGTTATAGGGCACGTGGCTGTATCCCTGAAGGGTTAAAACAAACATGTGCATGCAGCCTTCTGGTGAGAAGGCTCCACTGACCAGAACTCTTTGCTTAACCTCTTAAGTTTAACATTCACGGCTACCTGCAATAACCTTTGACCTCATTGTTTAACCTCTCAGTCTGAGAAAACACCCTTCTTTATGGCACATGTTTAACACCTGGTACACCCTCAGCAGTTTCTGTTCCTGTCAGGACTTCACAAGGCAGAAAAAACAGAAGTCACGTGTATGCACAAGTGTGCAGGCACTAGACAGGGCTTAATGGAGGGTTGCCATTAATATCCTTTGCAGGCAGCAGTGTAGATTTTCTGCAGTATTCAAAGTTCTATTGAGAGGCTTGACCTACTGCACTTCTACACCGAGAAATCTGATAGCCTGCCTCTACAGGTCTGAACCAAAATAGCCAAAGACAAAACAAGGTACAGATGCTCCTCTGTGAAAGAACATTTGTATTGGCCTTACGCTGTGACTCACTTTAGAGGCTCTCAGTGAGTGGATGACCTGCACAGAAAGCAGAAAATTGCTGTTTTGTGGTATGTTTAACAACTACAATTAGTGATTCTTTCTAACACCAGCTGGATAAAAGTAGCTTTCTATATTTTTTAAAATAAGCACAAAAAGATTAAATCTGTGTCTGATTGAGACATATCTTCAGTGATGCTCACAACGCCATCACTAAATAAAGTGACTTTTAGCAAGTACAGTAAAATTATAGGATGAGAATGCTATTAGTATTTACATACAAACTAATAGCTTTTAGAGAAGGTAGCTTAGCCCAGGCCTAGAGACTGGTCGGTGGCTGGCTGGCAAGTGGTTTAGCAACCTAGCCAAATTTAGCAAATGTTTTCACAGCAACTGCCATCATCCTCCTCCGACCGTCAGGGAATGCTTATTTTCCCATTTGGTGGTTGCCAGCTGGAAATTGGACTGGTACTTATATAGTGCCTTTCTACTCAGTTGAGCACTTTCTACAACCCAATCAATCTCTCAATCACACATTGATACATATACCTATCTTGCCCAAAGATACTTCAGGATATGGAATCGAACCATCGACCTTCCAATTGATAGATGAGTTTGGAGCATTTTCAGTAAGCTAGGCTAAGCATGCAGACTTGCTTTTTAAATGATCCAAAGGATCAGTTAGCAAACAGCCAGTGTACTGTATAACAGTATGTGAAGGATGAACTACACACGTGTTTGTGTATTTGCTTAGCTTACCAACACTATGAGGAATTAATAATCTTTTGTGTAGCTAAGACTTGGGCTCTGCTACTTTTTCTAAATCCATTCATATTTTTCTAAGGAATTCTGGATTGCACACCCGAGTGAGAAAAAGCATGCTCCTGCTTGCAGAGTTAGTCCTGTGTTGGCTGCAGCCTGTGTTCATTTGGTGTGTCTGGTGCTTAGAGACACAGTCCTGCCAATGTAAGGTATGACAGTGTAGTCCAGTCAGGGTTTTGGGTCTGCAGGCTTCTCTGCAGTGTTTAGTGACTGATGGTTATATAACCAGCTTCCCCAGAGCCAAGAGCAGAGACAGGCCAGGATTTTTGCACAGAGCTGAAAAGACCGCATGATCCTGCCCTCTATATACATGCTATTACGTTTGAATTAAATGCAGCCTCTTTCGTCTCTTGTTCTCTGCCACTCCCTCCAGGAGCATGCTTTTGAGAGCAGTCAGAAGTATAAAGAGGGTAAATTCATCATCGAGCTGGCCCACATGATCAAGGACAACGGCTGGGACTGAGGGGCGAGCAGCCGGGTGACAACCGCAGCAGAAGAGGAGGAAGAGAGGGACTGGGTGGAGGGATGGGAGGGAGGGAGTGGGGTTGTGTGTGGTGGGTGAGTGTGTGACTTTGGTTTGGCTGATTTACCATTAACCTTTGTAACTTACTACCCATCCCTCCCTATCACACCTCTCGATGTACACACACAAAATCACACACGTCAAGGTCCCAGACATCCCAGTTTGACTGAGAGACGGACTAGGCAGGCTTGTACGCAGCTAGCAGGACTAGGTGACTGGCCGGCAACAGTACACGAGGCAAGATGTCAATTTTTTTTTTCTGAAACATGATTTAGTAGCTTTTAAAAAGATGGCTGCACACCCTCTATACCTACTAGGAGACGTCTCCACTGTGTGAAGTATTCTACCTTGTCCAATAAAAACCTTGTCTAATGTTAACGGGAAATTTAGCCAGAGCGAGACCAGTTGGCCCAGCCTGCAGGGGTTCAGCGGCCTTGAATGAAGAGCTGACAGGTGTCCACTTCGTACTGGGCGTAAAAGAGATGACCTAATATGATTATAGCAAATCCAGCTGATCGGGGCCATGCCAGCTGGGCCATTGATGAGGCCTGGCGCTGAGGCTTGGCACGGAGGCCTGAGCACATGGGTGTTGAGTTGTGGTCGGAGTGCAGAGATTGCCACCCACTGGTGCTCTCACTCTAAACGGTGGGGAAGGGGGAGGTCCTGATCCAGTTTTGTTGTGGCTCTGATGACCTCTGGCTGGGATGCACTCCATGTCTTGCCAGCAGTGCAGCTCAGGACGAGCAGGGTGGGAAGAGAGTGAAAGAGAGATACAGATGGACAGCCACCAGTTTGTCCTAAAACCTCAAAGGAATTTGCCCTCGCAGCAGCAAAGCAGCTCCCCCGGGTTTTATTCATCCTTCAATACACCAAAGTCATGTAAAGCGATCTGCTGATCTTTCCCGAGTCCGTCAAGTGTTGGCAGACACGTCGCCGCGTTCACCTTTGTTACTTGGCTAGATTGAATTACAAAACGTAGACACGTCTCAGGTCAGTAGCTTCAGCTGGAGTTCCTAAAATTTTGCAAACACTGTGAGCATCTTTCTGCTGCTGGAGGAGGAGCGAAGGTGATGAGGCTCTGCAGGCTTTGATAAGAGAGCAGTGATACAAACACATTTGAAGAGCCCAAATGACCAGTGGCTAGTGAGTGACTGGTTTCATGGGCCAAGAGAACGTGAAAATACTATTTTTAACGAGTTAGATGTGACAACAGTGGCGTGCTCTGCAGATTTTCACTCATCACTCTTAGGCTCTCTTTCAGTCTGGGATGACTGCTGTTTAGCTGTGGTTAACAGGATCATTAATTAACTGGCCCTGGTCTAAAAAAAAAACAACAACTAATGGGCAACATTATGAAGCAATGTACAAAATAGATTCACATTTCTTTTTGCTCCTAAATGCACCGGCACACACTCTACCTAGTTTACTAAATATTCCGAATGCACTATGGGTCTTGGATTTATGACATCATGAGGTAACATTACTGGGAAGCATTGCTCAGGTTCATTGATGCTAACTTTTCTTTGCTAAGGCCAGGATCCTACTAAACGAGCTGGATGTGTTATTCTCCGATGGAAATGCATTGTTTTCAGATGAGAGAATTTATTACAGCTGCATCCATCCCATGCACATGCAACGCTAATGCATGCACGGTATAAAGTTTTCTGACTAGTTTTGTGCTAGGTCCTCATGACGTTTTTGTGAAAAAGAGCATTTTGTGCGTATTAAAGTTGCAATGAAACCTTGTGCTGTAACTTAACATCAGCTTCATCTAACATCCGTTCGAGCTGTGAGATCCCTGTGCAGTGGCACAAAAACGTTACAGGCTAAATGTGATCCTGGTTTAGAAAAGTAAAAATTAGTTGGTCTGTTTGCCAACACGCATAGTTTCCTGCGAGCATTGATCTAGAAGTTGCCCTCTGCATGGAGAGTCCTTTTCAGTTGCAACCAAACCTAAACAGTTAACTCTCATCAGTAACTCTCAGCAGCTCACCGCTCAGTCCGAGGCTGCAGCATTAAAAAAAATAAATCCAGCACTACCAAAGAACCCACCATCAACAATAAACTGACCAAACAAAAGATTTCATTTTGCTTGGGCAAAGTGTTGCATAACAAGGGGTGTGCATATAGCTGAAAGCCAAGGTTGTGGATAGCCTTTCTCTGTGATATATATATATAATGCATTACTATGATTTTGTAAACAGATCTTAATATATGAAGATATTCTATTTACTGTATTCATCATTCATGTCAACCTCTGTGTTACAGATTGTAAACAGTGTTAATGTATTTGTGTTTTATCTATGATCCTTACGATGATGAATGAATATGATTTAGGTCATGTCATGCTTTCTCTCTGGTACCCCACATTGGCTGTATGATACTACTTTTTTTACTGATGATGTTTCAATTTTAATGTCTTTTTTAAAGGAGGATGCTGATGTTGACTATATATCATTGGATCTTCATCTAATAAAATGCATCTCTGTATCTGTATGGATCGTGCTGTTTTTATTTTTTTTTGCAACCTCTTTTTTTTAATGTGAGTTTAGGGTACTTTGAACCACAATTTCAAAATGAGTTGGGATGCTGTATAAAATGTCATTTAAAAACAGGAACAAAGGAAAGAAATGTTTAAACTGAGAAAACGGACAATTTTAAGGAAAAAAATAGCTCACTTTGAATTTGATGGAAGGAACACATCTCAGAAAAGTTGGGACACAGCCATGTTTGCACTGTGTGGTGTCCCCGCTTCTTTTAATAACAGTCTGTAAATGTCTGGGACAGGGGTGTAGGAATGAGTTTACTATTTGGGGGGGACACATATTGGAAACCTGACAGCCATAAATACTCTGAGAAAAGCATAAAAAATGCTATGTGATCTTTTACGTTCTTCTTCTTCAAATGTTTCTTGGAAAAATGGTGTGTACACCTATATTATTGCATGTATAATTTACATATGTATAGGTTTTATAGTTGTAAGATGTGGGCAAACTGGCTTGAGCAAAGATAAATGTTACTAATGCATAGATAAATGTTTCCAGTGCTGAGATAATTGTTATTATATCAGTTGGGGAAAAAATAAATAACTTTTTTTTTGTTTGGAAAACGTGATAATTGACAAAAAAACCCAAACCTTAATTAACAGCTTAGGTCAGTAGTTTGTATCATTAGACGTACCACTGTGAAACTGCCTGTAGGAAATCACGTGGGTATACATTCTATTCAATTCAATTTTATTTGTATAGTGCCAAATCACAACAGTCAGCTTATGGTGTTTTATATTGTAAGAAAAAGAAAATACATTAATATAGAGGAAACCAACAATCAAATGACCTCCTATGAGCAAGCACTTGGCAACAGTGGGAAGGAAAAACTCCTTTTAACAGACAGAAACCTCTGGCAAAACCAGGCTGAGGGAGGGGCAGCCATCTGCTGCAATTGGTTGGAGGTGTGTGGAGGGAGACAGGACAAAAGACAGCCCAACCTGTGCTCTATTGAGGTGATGTGGTCTTTATGATAATATAGTGCCTAATTATTGAAGGCCTTGTATGTGAGAAGAAGGTTTTTAAATAAAATTTTGGGCCAATTACGAGAAACCAATATGGGAGAAATACACTCTGTCTTTCTAGTCCCAGTCAGTGTTCTCACTGCAGCAATGTGGATCATCTGAAGGCTTTTCAGGGAGCTTTTTATGACAACCTGGTAATGAATTACAATAGTCCAGCCTCGAAGTAATAAGTGCACAAACTAGTTTTACAGTATCAAGTACAACATTAGATTACTGATACTCCTACTCCTCAGCCCATGCTTTGAGGATTCTGGCAGTCATTAAGACTGTGTGCCATGTTTATTCTTTTAAACTAACATATTCATCCTGCTCTATCCAGGCCTCTATAAGGCAGAATAAATCAATATGTTGGGAACAGGTCTACCTAACAAAGTGTATGTCAGATAATTTTCTAAACAAAACTATCCCAACTCCAACCCTGAAGCAAGATTAGTCACATTTCAGTGTTTGTCCCTCTGTGTTGCCGTACATTTAAATACATTTTCAGTTTCCTGATGTTTCTTTCCTGGTGCTGCCATCATGTAAGCAAATGTTCTGTGCAGATAACTCATGAAGTGCACAGTTATATTGAGCCAGTAACAGCCTGAACTTAATCACAACTTCAATTATCAACCTATTTTGAATGGAAGAGATAAAAGACAAGTATGATGACTATTATTCTGAGTGCATTAACAGTTTGTAAACCACCTACAGTAACAAAAAATAGGGGGAAAGGTGTTACTTTAAGGCAACATCTGAATTTCAACACTTTTCTAAAGCTATAGAAAAAAGGAGATATCTTCATTCATCAACTTGTGAAATGACAGAAAAGTTTTTGTAGAGATGATGGGGGTGAATCCCAATAGGGAGGCCACAAAATACAGGATTCAGGTTAGCCTCCAGAGAGTCATGTGACAGAGACAGGTGGCCTATGGTACAGGCAACACTGTACTATACAGTTATAAGGCTGTAACAGCTGTTGTTTTCATACACCAGTGTAGTTTCTTCACACTGATAGCGTTCGTGTCTGATTAAAACAGCAGTAATATTGGTAATGGTGAGAGATATTACTCAGGATGAGGCGTGCGTTTGTGTGACTTGACCGGGCCTCATCGGAGGATGTGGGCACAGAACCTGCTGTGACTGAACAGTGATATCTGCTGGTGATGACATTTTACGGTCCCCATGGTAACAAGTGCATCATCTGTTACTACTGGAGGACTGAGAAAACAAAATAACAGCAGCTTGGCATCAGCTCCATCAGTGTTTATCACTTTGACATAGAAAATACGTGCTGATGGTTTCTCGTGATGTTTTCTATGAGAATACGTTTGAAGGTGTGTATGTGTGTGTGTGTCTGTGGAGGAGGAGGACTATCAGTGGGTGGTATAAGAATCACACCTGTTAGTCATACATTTATTAAGCTCTTCATCATGCTTACAGTACTTTCCAGGCCTCTCATATCCCACATTCCTCTTCTTCCTTTCCACCTCCCATTATGAGCCTGGATCCCGTCCTCTCCTCCTGCTTTCCCTCTCCCTCTCTCTCCCCATATCCTTGTTTCCAATGAACCTCCCGACTTGGCTAACCCACTCCAAATTTCACTGCAGCAGATGGTGCTGTGTTTGCATTGGACCAGGTCTCCTAGCAACCCCATCTCACTCCATCTCTCTTTCCTAAACCAGAGCAAGCGGAGGAGTTGGTGTCATGCACTGTCTGGGTCTGCTGTGCCCACCCCTCCTCTGTCTCTCAAACTGACCTGGCTGCCTCTCGGTGTTCATATCTATGCAAAAGTAGGGCAGCGGCTGACTGTCTGCATGACTATACAAGTGTAATGACCACATCGGATGTGCAAAATGGGCAAAGCAGGACACAGCAACTGATGTGACTGCCCCCCTTACCCACAGACAAAAAAAAATGGGATTTGTAACCCCATGTGGCCTATATTTTACAGATGTTCACATATGTTGTGACGGCTGGGAAAGATCGCATCTGGGTCATGTTGTGTACAAAGACATTTGTGGTATTTTAAGCTGCTGAAAACTCACAAGTGTACTGTATGTCTGTGTGTAGGTATTTTCTATAGTATCCCATGACTTTATATCCTGCCAGGGAGTCTAAAACACTGCATGCAGATATGGTCTGCCAGCCTGCAGATACTCTGCTCTGCCCACGCACTCCACTTTATGAGGAGGGCAAACAAGGACACTCATCCTGGTGTTTTCATGCTATCTCTAGCTCGACACACTTACACAGCTGTATCTGCATACGTACCGGGGACCAGTTAATCTCTACAGATAGATTATCACTGGAATTATTGGAATTAAAAAATCCATGTGTTCAAACAACTAAATACACCAAACACTGAAGACAATATTAAGTTGAAAGTAACAGAGCAAATGCCCTGTACCAGGGGAAAAATGGAGCTGTGGGAAGGTGAAATAGTCCAAGAAAAAGCTGAATTGCCACTGACATTTTGTCATGAAGTAAAGGCCACGTGGGTACTTGACAAGATTTCTTGAGTTTCATAATCTATACATGGATCCATCTTCTGCCACATGTCTGGTTTGAAGTTGCAGGGGCAGTAGTCCAGAGATGTCCAGCTGTTCTGGTGGGACACTGAGTCACTCTGTCCAACTATATCAGGTAGTGTCTCTCAACCTCAGACACAAGCTCCAGTTCCTTCCCCACCAGATTGGTGACATTCCATGTCCCAAGGGCAAGTTTCAGCACCCAGAAATTAGACTGCTAAGTTCGACTACCAACCGATCCACATTGCACTAGACTCCTACGGCCCCTCTCTTGCATGGTGGATCCACGGGAGGACTGGCCCATGTGGCTCATTCTCATCCAGGACCAGTTTGCCTTGGAGGACCAGGGGCAATATGGTTTAGTAGCATTTGGAAACTGAGAAGAGACACAAACCCAGCCTCGGGAGTTCACGAGTCTAGTCTAGCCCCGGATAAATGGGAGGTCTGCGGATATGTGGATACATCTGCTGTAGCAGCCCCTTGGGAAATAAAGGGTCAGCTGAAAGTACCTAGAATTGCTCTAATATAGGTCTGTAGCATAAAGGATTTGCCATTTTTCAGAGTTATTTACCGAAGCATTTTCTTGAAACCAAGCAAATGAATGTTTTCATGCTTTGGTTCGATGGATTTGAGAAAGTCATACAAGGTGTTAATCACTGAGGTTTCGAAGCCCTAAAACAGGCTAAGCTTCAGGTGCATGTTTACTGACGAGACATTAAAGCCTTACTGAGCTTATGAACTCACTCTCACCAAACACTTGTTCCCCAAAATGATTCCTTTAAGCTGCTTTTCCTCATGTTTTTGGGCTTTTTTTGTTATGGTATAAGTTTGCCGCCATCCTCTCAAGTCTATAATGCCTCACATAAAATCATCCATCATGCACAGACAAGTAAATTCACCCAAACACACGCCCAAACACCACTGTGACGCTTAAGTATTGCCAAGGGAGATCTCGTGATACAAATGGGAGCTCCAAGCCCTGTTATGATGCCCCCATCCCTGATAAATTGCTTTAATTTGCTCTTCCAGCTGCGGCACAAATGATTAATCATTCTCCTCCGAGTCTGACGACTGGTAGCGTAAAGCTCAACAACCCACAGCTTCACAAGTGTAGTGCTGTATAACTTTTTGTTTGCTTGCCCTAAATAAAATCATGCTGGCTCATGTCTGAAATGATCTGTGGTGCTGGTAATCAATAGGAAACCATGAAGTGTCGACATCAGATTGTTTGGACCAGCATCTAAAAGCTCCTTCTGTGGCTCTTCCTTGTTTTTAAGGAAATCACTGCCCCCCCCCCCCCCCCTTGGGGGGAGTAAGGGTTGCCCCCCTTTTTTTTTTTTTTGGGGAGAGAGCCCCCGGGGGGGGGGG
>VUQK01031217.1:4869-21474 GCA_015106715.1 Bujurquina vittata
AGGAAAAAACCTTATCAGACCCCCCCCCCAAAAAAAAAAACAAAACCCTGAATCTGTCGCTGAATGTTGTTACTGCCTTTGTAAGTCGTGCAGCTGTAAGCACATCCCTCACAAATTAATGTCAGAGAATTAAACTTAGATTTAATTAAGTTTGTCCGAAAAAAGCGGATTTTTTTTAAAGGTTCAAACAGCTGCAGATGTTCGCCAGCTGTGTGAGGTGTAAACACTCTGCTGTCTATGAACGGCCATGTGCTGCTCTACTATCCAGGTCAGGAAAAGCAGACCAACGGGCCTCTTTCTCAACATGGTGACGTCGCCTGCGAGGCAGTATCGCAATCTAAAAAGAGACTCAGTGTGTGTGTGTGTGTGTGTGTGCGTGCATGCCTTGCAGTATTGTGTTACCAAAGGAGCTCCATTTTCCACGCCCATGCTTTCTTCCCTGTCAGCTTCCCAGCGGCCTCCAGGACATTAGCAGCATCTGTATAAGAGGAGAGAGCTGAAGGAAGGAAAGAAAAGGCATGGACGGGCAGACGGATCTGTGGGCAAAAATAAACTGTGATAAATTGAGTATATTTGGTAAACATACCAAACTCAAGCTGCAATCATCATTTACCTTCTTGTGTTTGTGCGCCCTTTTTAGTCACAGTTTGAGTTTCAGAGCTTTTCATTGCTGAAACCTGTATTTTAATAAAAGGGAAACGACAATTCAAAATGTAACCTGGTTGCATACATTTGAACACCCTGAAACTAATACTTTGCTTGTTTCGGCACAGCTTTACTTGGCAGTATTTGCACACTCTTCCATGCAAAAGGACTTCAAATCTATCAGACTATAAGAGCTTCTTCTGTACACGGCCCTTTCTATCCGATTTGGAGGGACGTCCAGTTCTTGGTGATGTCACCGCTCTGCCATAGTTTCTCCACTTGTTGATGAGCGTCTTCACTGGGTTTTCTGATATATTTAATTGGAAATTCTTTTGTAGATTTATCCTGATTGAAGTATGTTTGAGTGTTCTGCATTGTTGCTGCTTTCAGCGTGTGATGGGGGTCAACATATCAGAACCAGTATGACCTTTATTTGACAATTTGAGCTACAGTAGCTCATCTGTTGGATCGAACAACTCAGGGCATCCTTTAAAAGCATTCGTTTGTAACAAGCTGGGAGTGAGAAGTCCGCCACCTACTACCTAACCCAGGGTGTCATGACACCGGTGCCAAATGTAACCGTCTGCATGTCTTTGAGACTGCAGCAGTTTTGACCAAACCCTTTTTTCTCCCCTAATCTGGAATAAAAACAGGCTGATTCCACACTGCTGTAAGCAATGATACACAAGTGCTTTCACTGGCCAAAAGGAAACATGTTAAAAAAGCTAAAGTGCAGCTAACACGTGTAAGCTCGGCATTGTGCAGATATCATTAAAGAAACCTGCTGTTTGCCGTTTTCCATCAAATGTTCCACAGATGAATTCCCACCCAGCTGTAAAGTTGCGTATCACTCACTCTTTCCTCCGTTCTGCTCTGCTGGAAACTAACTGCTCTGCTGATCTGTGGGCGGCCATTTGTTTCCAGTAATTATCAGTTAGGCCTCTTGTTCTCGCTGTAATCGGTTACAGCTGCCATGTCCTTCGTCATCCTCCCTCTGCTCCAATAATCTTTCTTCTTCCCTAATGACAAGTTAATGAGGGACGTCCAGTGACCCCCCGACAGGGCACTAAACACCAGCTATAAGACAGCGAACGCTAAAAAAAAACTTGTGCTGTTGCGGTAAATAAACACTGCACAAACGCCATGTTGGTAGTCAGAGACACAGGTTCAGTGCGCAGTGTGGGTATACACTAAAATTGTGATTTCATCCTGAATTAAGTTCCACTAAAACAAAAGGAGAAACACAGGAGATGCAACTGTCAGTGTGCAGCAGTTTGAAAGACAGAGATGACGAAGATGAAGAAGAGAAAAATGTGATGAACGAGAAAGAGGGAACGAAGGAAGGAAGAATGAATCCGATTATCTTTTGGGTTTCTCCGGGTGTCTGAAATATGACGCTCATGTACAAACACAGCCGGGGTCCTACAGAAACCATCTCACTGACCATCATCTTCACCGACAACACTGGGATAGTATTTAGTTAACCACCACTTTTTATAGCATGTGAACCTTTTTAACAGAAAAACCCTGATGCCAAAAGGAGTGTGTGAGACTTCATGTGAAAGGTGCCATATTCTAGTAATCCTAACATCTCCCCTGACAGGATCGCCACACTCAAAAAATATATATGCCCAAAATGCTGACTTTAAAAAAAATTTACTTTTGTTACATAAATACAATGTCAAATGCTAAATTTATTGGAATTTGGTCAACTGAAATTTACCTAATAAGTATAGATTAAGTTTATACCAAACCCAATTTCCTTAATGATGAATTATTTGAATAAATAAACCTTTGATTTGACTTTCCGTAAGACGAGCAATGAAGGCCTCGGGATCCGTGGATGCAGTTTCAAAGTTTCTCTGTCATGCCTCAATGTTTGTGTCTGTTCCCTTTTAATCATTTCATGTCCCCTACGCATATCTTCCTCAGACTAATTAAATATGCGAAAAAAAAAATGGATGTGATTATACAAACTGTCATTAAGGAAAGTACTCGTGGATAAAGAAACTGAGCTGCAGCACATTTTTCTGGGTTCCCAGGAGCATTCCCAGACTTTTAGTTTTAAGAACATCTCAATTAAAAAGTCCAATTATCCCCCTCACTTTAATTCTCTCTCCCTCCGTCTCTCAGCAAAAGGTTTTAGGTGGCGACTTCTACAACAAAGTGTGCGGTCATTTGAAACTGCTGGAGAAAGAGTACTTTGGCCTGGAGTTCAGACACCACAGTGGCAATTATGTAAGAAACACTAAACTGCAGAGATGTGCTCAGAAGATTGGAGCAGGTATTTGATGTTAACGCTTCCGTTGCAGGTTTGGTTGGAGCTGCTGAAGCCTCTGGTCAAACAGATCAAATGTAAGTCATGTGCGTGTTAACATTAAACTACCTTCAATGACCATTTTTGCTTTTACCTGCTTCTCCCACTTTGGTCACTTGGTCCATCCACGCTAGCTGTGGAAAAGAAGCAGCTGCACATTTATAGCTGACAGTTTATAATACACCCCCAGGCCCTCTTTTAGCTCTGCATCTTTAATCGGTCTCTTTTGTTTTCCCCTCTGCTAGACACCAATGATTTATTCTTCAGGTTTATAGTCAAATTCTTTCCACCAGATCCTGGACAACTCAAGAGAGGCCTCACCAGGTAACGTGTGAGCATGGTGTTTAGCGTTTACATGTTATAATTTGAGATACATGATCAACACACATTAAATGCAGCAGCAGGTGTGATCATATTGTTTTTTTGTGTGTGCGCAGGTATCTTTTTGCCTTACAGATCAAGCAGGACTTGTCCAATGGCAGTCTGACCTGTAATGACAACAGTGCCGCCCTGCTGGTCTCCCACATACTGCAGTGTAAGCGTGAAAGTGCAGCGCATTGCATTCTCTTTTTTGGACCATTCTCAGTAAACCCTAGAGATGGTAGTGTGGGAAAATCCCAGCAGATCAGCAATTTCTGAAATACTCAGACCAGCCCATCTGGCAGCAACAGCCAGTCATTTAAATCCCCGTTCTTCCCCATTCTGATGCTCACTTTGAACCTCAGCAGGTCTACATGCCCAAAGGCATCTTGATTCTGCGGGTGCGCCTAATATAGTGGCCAGTGTGTTTCATACACTTACATGTGTGTATTTTATCACAGATAAAATGTAGCAGTAAAGATGCTGCAGACTATTCAGTAATCAAATAGCAGTTTAGAACACAGAGAAACTAAATATGTGTTCACATGTATATATGTGTGCTACAGCAGAGATAGGGGACTATGATGAGGAGCTGGACTGCCAGCATTTGGAGATGAAGCACTATGTTCCCAACCAGGAATATCTGGACCACAAGATCATCAAGTTTCACAAGAAACACAGGTATGACGTGGCACAGAAGACACTGGTCTGTTCTCTGTGTTGACAGCTTTGTCAAACTAGTGTTAATTTTGACCAGAGATCATTTCTGGTAAATGAGGAACGTGTTTAAGACATAATATAAACTGGATACAGGACTGTGCCTGTGTGTTTTCTAGCTACTGTATTTCTCAGCCTTTGTAGTAGGTTCCCAATCGCCCCATAGTTTTTAAAATGTCATCATTTTCCAACCATTAGGATGGTTTTGCAGTTGGTGTCCCATGGTAAAACTGCCTTTGGTGGCCAGTCTGTAGGGATCCACAGGGACTGAGTCAATCCCTATAGACCCCTAACTGCAGCCACTTCAGAAGGACACTTCTGAAACTTATGGTTGCCATCACCCACATAGAATCTAACTAGAAGATATTTTTGCTGCGACACAAGTAACCACCAATCTAAATTGGCATCATGGCAAAACAACAGCAACTCTCCATAAACCCACGGTTTAGGGTTATGTGGACTGCAATTCTCATTCTTTGTCTCTTTCCATAGAGGACTCTCTCCAGCAGACTCAGACATCCAGCTCCTGGAGGTGGCGAGGAAGCTGGACATGTACGGAATCAGGCCTCACCCTGCCTATGACGGGGAGGGAATGAGGATCAATCTGGCTGTCACACACTCTGGAGTACTTGTCTTTCAGGTGTGTCCATGTGCTTATACAAACATTTTCATATACAGGAAAGGCTCCTCTTCTATTAAGCTAGGGGTTGCTGTTTTAGCCACATTAGCAGCACAGAGAAAGCTGTTTTGTTATGCTACAACACAACAAATCAAATAGATCTAATAAACTGGCATAAAATTTGGTGCGGTCATTCACTGTATGCAAGAGCATCAACAAAAGGGTTGGGAGAACAATACTGTTCAAGACTAAATGCATGTTCTATACTATTCATTACATATAATATCTCAGTCATTATTTTTTCTTGTGTGTTTTTCCAGGGAAACACAAAAATCAACACATTCAGCTGGGCAAAAGTCCGCAAGCTAAGCTTCAAACGCAAGCATTTCCTCATCAAACTGCACGACAAAGTTGGGGTGAGAACCTGGCTCAGATTAACTGGGTCACAAAGTTTTGCCATTAGTCCTCAATAAGGAATAATGAGTGAGTGTATGATGTCTCAGCAATGGCACATGTCAAGGTCAGAGATACTGTGAGTAAACAGTGGGTTCTTTAAGTCAGTGTGTTGGATGCACGAGAAATGGGCAGGGGTAAAGCCTTAAGAGATCTTTGCAAAGACTAAATAATTGTGGCCAGTGTCCTGCCCTGGAGTTGTGAGTACTTGCCAACAGCGGTTCAAGCGGTAAAACCATCAACAGGATGCTCGGCAATATGAAGACCAAACCTGATCCATGGCAGCTACCAACTTGTGAAACTTCCACAGTTACTGAATTGGTGCCAGATCCCCCCCCCAGGGTGTGTTTGGGGGGGCTTGTAGGTGCTGTGCCTTAGACGACTTGAGCTTTCTGGGATTTGAAGGGCAGAGAGCATGCTATGCAGAGGTGGTCGTAAAATCTTGGGGTCATCAGTGTCTTATTTCATGTCCATCCAGCCATCATGCAGGGATACGCTAGAGTTTGCAATGGCCAGTCGTGATGTGTGCAAATCGTTCTGGAAGACATGTGTGGAGTACCATGCCTTCTTCAGGCTGGCTGAGGAACCGAAGGCCATACACAAAACACTGCTGTCCTGTAAAGGCTCCAGCTTCAGATACAGGTAAAACATACACACATCGCTATAACGTAAAAATGCAATCAGCCAATTTTTTTGTATACTCATCTTTTACCCAAAATCCAAGTCACTTAAATATTTCTGCTGTCTACCATTCATCTTTAACCATCTATTAGTACAGTATCTGGATTTAAGATGGTACACAGTGTTTTTACTCACCTGCTCTTGCACTCTGCAGTGTTTCAGTAAGTCATCCTGAGCATTTCAGCTAATTCAAAAGGACCGGATGTGGCTAATTTTCTGACAGTATTGACAAAACTGAATCACACTTGCAAACATGATTATCTTGTGGGGCTTTTGTTTTTACCTTTGAGGAATATTTACTCTTTGTTTTCAGTCAGAAATTTCCCTAAATTTCTTCGGGATCCATAAAGAATCTATCTATCTAGCCACAGTACTGTGCCTGTGTAACATTGGTGTCCATTTGGCAGTGGGCGGACCCAGAGGCAGCTGCTGGAGTGTATGGGATCAGGGGACAAGAAGCCTTCGCACTTTGAGAAGTGAGAAATATTAATAATAATTTTATTGATGCTTCAATTCCCCTTTCAAAAGCAAAAAGAATAACACCAGCAGGACACTTATTTCACTTAATTGTGATCAATTATTGTAGTTTGCATATAACACCTGTTCATTCATTCCTCTCTCTGTCTGTCCAGGACTTACTCTCAGCCAGACTATGATCCCAGACAGTGTCGGTCTTCTCCTGATCTCCTCACAGATGTCTCCAAACAGGTACCGTAATAAAAATGACCATTCAGTATTTTCAGTCCTAACAGAAAGTAAAAACAATCTAATAGTTGCCTTTTTTCCCCAGGTGTATGAACACTCCCACCAGTTCCCCCGGACGAGTCGTGCTCTGGTGGTCCACAGCCAGGACGAGTTGGACCCGCATCATCGAGGCAACGATATTGAAATCAACGAAAGAGGGGCTAAACGCAGCCATTCATCTATTGAGGTCAGCCAGAGGCCTCACCCCCTCTCTCAAGTCACTCCTCTCTCTCCATCTCTCCACCAGACAACCCCGCCTTCGCCGAAGACAAGATCTGCTTCCATATCTGTAATGGAGGACGGGAGGGGGGCGCGGATCGGGGTGCAGCGCCAGGCCCAGCGGTTAGCCGGTGTCTATGCAAACCGGTCACGCCGTCGGCCCAACCCGCAGCCACATCCAGATGCTGCACAGCAGCTGGTTCTTCTCTACCCCAACAGCCCTGCCTACCAGTATCACCCTGTCCTCCCATCATTCCCGTTAGCCGGCTCTTCGCCGCTCAATCGACACCCCTACTTGTCGGAATTTGTTACCGTTTCTTCACTGGAGCGAATTCCACATGCGAGACGACGGGATTATGTGACAATGGATGGTATAACACGGCCATGTTTCTACCCTGTAAGCCGCGATTCACCATCTGGTTCACCAATCAGGAGAAACTTCCGCTCCACTGGTTCAGGTGGGCTGGGACTGGCCAGGGTATATCAGCCAGGAAGCAATGGAGCAAGACTCTTGGGCATTGGGCATACAGAGGCAGGTCATTACAGTGATGACTCCAACTTCCTTCCAGGGCTGCCTCGCCGTGTAGCCAGCCAACCTGATGTCAAGTTCCACCTCTCAAGGAGCTCAAACCCTGGCTTTAACCCTGCCTCTGAGTTTCGACCCCTTGGTTACTACCCCCACCTGACGCGTCCCTCCAGACCCACCTACCTCCCATTAAACTCCTCCCCTCTCCCCGAACGCCCCAGTTCACTATGTATGATTGGCAGCTCTACGGGAAGCTACAGCGACTCAGACTCAGAGGTTTTCTATCCGTACTACTGCCCTGCCCATCAGGTGGGGAAGATGGTACGGTCTGCTGGACTAGCCAGGATGAGGTTTTCCTCAGGGAGCCTCCAACTTGATGAGGAGGAAGAAGGGGAGGAGGAGGAGGCTGGAGCAGCAAAAGACACTGCTAAAAAGGAGCCAGAGGGTGAGGAGGAGAAGAAAGAAAAGAGGAAAGAAGAGGACACGAAAGGAGCATCAAAGGTTACTGAAGTAACGCTGTAGAAAATGGTTCATGAAAACGGTTCATGATCACAGTCAAAACTGGTGGGATGGTTTAAATAACACATCCTCTGCAGACTGTAGACAACACGATAAATGTATTAGATAGGAAGTGTATTGCTTTGAGGTACACTGGCAGATGAAATGTATTTCTTTGCTTTGCCTTGTTCAAGTGAAAACCTCATATTTTGAAAAAAGTGGCTGCTGTTTAGCAGCCATGTTACAGGTGCAAGCTTACAAAATCCTAAAACAAATAATTAAAAAACAATAAAAATCATTAGCTTTGAAATTAAAGGCAGTTGAGAAATTAAAGAAGCAGATAGCATTCCACCGAAACATTATCTATGAAAGTATTCTTAGAAAATTTACCAGAGGGATAAGCACCATTTTTCTTAAATCTATTCCCACATTTTAGATATTATTAGAGTATGGGAACTGTCCACTAGCGTGCCATAAAGCTGATCACCAAGAACAACTCTATGGCAGGGGTGAGCAATTCATTTTCCCAAGGGACTGTTGTGGAGGACCATATCAGTAAGTTTATAAAAAAAACAAAATGAATAGTGAGCTGAATTGAAGTTGGGGGGGGCAGATTTTACCTAATGACAGCCAGTAAAGCCAGCTGATATTTTCCCTTGTTACTGGAGGGGGCAGAGGATCGCCAAATAGTCTCCAGGCCTGAGTCTAAAATAGTGCAATGTTAGTCACCAAAACACATTTCTTGAGGTAGGAAACTATCCATAGAAGCCCATGTGTTTTATTTTTGTACCAGGCTATAAACTTGCTTTTAATGCTGTAACATTGGGCATTTTTAACAAGGGAGTCTATGGGTATTGACTCACTTTTTGTCGGAGAGGAACTGCAGTTTGACACTTTGGTGTTGCCACTCTGTGAACAGAGGTACATATGAGAACATAAAGGCCCCACATATTTTTGGGATTGAGATGGCAAAATGTCTCTTTTGCTAACTTAGCAACTTGTACACACCGCAGAGCACAACTGGATGTTAACTGTTTGATTGTGCCATTAGTGTACTTGTGTAGGAGAATCTGCATCCTTTGTCACCATTATTTCAACATATATCTACATTATTCTCATCACTGACTGTCCGAAGTAAAACATGAGCCTCCATGAAAGGGTTGCTATTGCAACACCAAAAGGAAATACCATGGCAGCTCGGTTTGATGCCAAGGCTTGTAAAGGAAACCACCTTCATATCATTTATAGGAGTTTCTTTGTGTCTTATGTTTAACCCCAGCTGTACCCTCACCAGTTAATCCAGCCTACTCCCAAGTACTGGAATCTAATATTCACAGATTGTGTTGGTTGGAATGAAGTGGTATGGAGCCTTTGTTTTGGCCCCCTTGGACCAGTGGACTATTTGCAACATTACAGCTCACTTTAACTTTTGCCACCAAGTGGTGGTTGACCTGGAGAAACTGTCAAATACAATCTGTCTGATCATCAAGCTGGTATTTATTTTTGTCACGTCCTGTGTTTGGAGCCAGAGTCAAACAAGTGGTCCAGGTTTAAACAAACAAACAAACTCAATAGCTATAAGAAAACAAAAAATAACTGTGAAAATGATTAAATTAGCTTGACCTCTGCTGGAAATGGAACTTCTAAGACTTAAATATAAAGTCTTTGTGTGTGGGTGTGATGCCTTCATAATGTTGGTGAAATAATTTTTGGGGTGATGTGGTCAGATAATGTATTGTTACTTTAAATGATTCTGTAGAAAAAAAAGTAACTTTTGGTTTATTTATTTCAATTGCATTTGTCAATAAAGAATTATAAACAGGAAGATAATTGTGTTAAAATTAATATAGTGCAAGAATCAGTGAGTAAAAATAAAAACCAGTGCAAGCTGTTGAATCAAACTTAAATATTTATTCATAAAACTCTAAATCCCGCTACAAAAAAACAAATTCAATTCTTTAAAATCTTACATCTTTCATTTTACATCTCCCCACTCAACAAACAGTCGTATCCCTTATGATATATATAAAAAAGACAAAAATATACAGTGACCAAGTTTTATAGTGTCTTTGGTACAAACTATTAGTAATACCTTCAATTGCAAGTCCCTTCATGCCCTTGAAATAAACCTGCGCTACTTTCCAATGTTGTCTATTAAGGGAAACGTCCTGATACTGACAATCTTTCCAAAATGTCATCCATAATGAAAACCCCACTGGGAGATATTTGCTTGCAGAGCTTTCTGCCACTGAAATCTTAACACAACTAAAAGTAAAGATTTCTTTCTGTCTTTCTTTCTTTCTTTCTTTTTTAAATCTTCTTTTCTTTAATGACACTCGGTGTGTTATCATAGAAAGTAGTTACACTGACGCAAATGGAAGCCATCTTCATCATTTGAACATCTTGGGCCTCAGTCAAGCAGGCCTAGAGAGCGCCAGCTGATGCATCACCTGGACATTGCCAGGTGAAACTGGTTGCAAAGAGGGCGTTGAACCGAAAGCTTCTTCGTCACTGCTTTGGTCACTAACAGATTGCCATGATTGCCGGTCGTTTGCATGCCAACTTGAAAGAGAGCAATGGAAACAGACAATGTGCACCTTTTGAAATGTATCGGTTTCAGTGGTAAGGCACAACTTTTACTTTGAAGGGAACATTCTCCATTTCCAGTTTGCATCAAACTTTTCCAAGTGTCATCACCGCTTGGTGTAGTTTGCGTCTTCCATACAAACTACAGACATCTGTGGCAATCTGCTAGCAACCAAAGCAATTGCAAGGAGGTTTTCATTGCAGCACCGTGTGCCTCTTTGCAACCAGTTTCACTTAGCAACAGCAAGCAACCACTTGCCAACCAGCTAGGGACTGCACATCATTTTCCTCACGACCAGTGGTTACAAGGTGTGGTCACTGACTGGTCTCTAGGTATGCACGTCTGTAGCTTAAGCAATCAATTTCACAGCAACTGTCAACAACCTGTTAGGGAATACTTGTTTTTCCCCTAAGGTGGCTGCCAGGTGGTCCTCAACTGGTCTCTGGGCCTGTGTGACTGAGGCCTTAATTACTGATAATTAGAAAGGGCCAGTAACAACAACAGCTATCTAGCTTCCTGTTTAGCAAGCCACGCCCATCTAGCAAAGGTAGCAAGACTCTAGATGCCCACCAAAATAGTTCTGGGCTAAAAATTAGGCAATGCCAGTGGCTGTGTTATTAAAATCAACTAAACCAACATTATTCAAATGGAAACAATTTACAACATTTTAACAACTCACAGGCTGCCAAGTACTTTGGGTAGCTACAACAATAGCTAGCTTACTACTTAACTACTACTTGGTGGCAGCTGGCGCAGTGGGTAGGCGCTTGCCTTTCAGCCGGAAGGTTACAGGTTCGAGCCCTGTCGTTGTGTCCTTGGGCAAGACACTGAAACCACATTGCCTAATGGTAGTGCTGGTCTCTGGCAGCATGACCGCAGATGCTTGTCTCTGGATGAATGATCTGAAACCCTCTGTAATTTCCCTGACGGAACCCTCCCAAAGGGATTAATAAAGTTTAAAAAAACAAACTGCTAGCTGCCTAGCTAAGCTAATGATTGTCTGGTAACCCTCAACACTGGAGATGGACAAACTTGATTAACTTTTAACAGGTTTTTCAATGGGAAACTTTGGATGTTAAACTGTTCCATAAATTCCCCACATTTGTACCGTTTTAGAGTAGGAGGCTTTTCACTTATTTCACTTATATTCAAGAAAGTCATCGTACAAAACAGTCAAACTGAAGGATCTTCACTGCTTTAGTGGAAACTGCCTTGAATGAATTCTGGGATCAGGGAACTGTAATTGAAACGCATTACTGAATACAACAAAACAAATGTAATATTGGCATATCATACCTTCTCAAGTGCTACTAAACAGGAATAAAGTCATCTACAGACTCCAGGCGACTCATGACACAAAGCATACCACTGCTGATGGAGGAGAACCTTCTTTGGTATCATATTTCTCTGTGTGCTCTTTCTACAAAAATCTCTTAAGAAAAGAAGTGACACATAGCAAAAAGAATTAAGGCACATATTGGCAATCCAGGCAGATCAGAAACATAACTTAAGTACTTGAAGATTTAAGATTTGTCTTATAAATATCCTTAAACATTAAAGTCAGAACAAAAGGAACAAGAAAAAGAGAAGTACAGGATCCTATAAAGGGAAATGAAAACTGTACATCCAACTCAGGTTTGATTTTTTTTTTAATTAATCTTGGGGAGATAAAAGGTTTTCAACCAGCAGCAGGGAATATATATATATATATATATATATGTATATGTATAATATAGTGTATATATTACATTGGTAGTGTGTGTGTGCATGTGTGTGTGCATGTGTGTGTGTGTGTGTGAGAGTGTGTGGTGAGATGGGTGTGTACAGCGAGGAGATACTGCACAGCAAATCTGCCCCGTTTTCATCATCCAGCAGCGTCACCATACGGAGACACGGTTGATCTGTCCGTCTTTCAATTAGTTGTAAATCTGAGGAGGGAGCGGGTGAGACATTTGGTTAACAAATAACCTGAAGGAGGAGGATCCAAACGTCCTGTTTTGAATAAGGTTAAAGAGGGAAAAAGAAACCAGGAGAAAGTTCAAAATAAAACAAAAACATAAATAAGAGAATGATCTCCAATAATAGAAATGAAGGGGAAGGAAGTGCTCTAAGTAACTCAACAAGATCAATAAGAAATTAGCAAGAGAGCAAACACGTGTTTAGGAAATGATGGACGTACTTTTGGTACCTGGCAATGATATGTGTGACCATCCTGTCCGTGATGCCTGGGCAGACGTCTTCGGCTATTCGAATGTTGCGTTCCAGCGCCTCGATGGCCATGCGCTGCTCAGAGTGCTCCTTGTGCTGTTGCTTCAACTACACAAAAAAGAAGATAAGCATTTCCAAAAAAAATCAGTTTGTGGACCATTTTTAGACAGGGAAGAGGTTTTTCAGCTCTCTTAGGGCACAACAAACCCTAGAAAAGCATTTGAGTCAGTCCACAAATCCACTAAATCAGTGGTGGGATAATTAGGGATTTGTTGGCCCCCAAAAGTTTCAGAAACAAAAGGATGAATGCATTGCATACTAACCTCTGTGAAGACGGGAGAGATGACTGTTGTCAGACTGGTAGATTTACTCATCTGATCCTAAAAAAAAGAGGAAATAAGGTGGTGAGGATCTGAGGGAAGTTATACTGCCCTTAGCGACAGTGAGCTGCTCTGACCTTACTTTGTATTTAAATTCCTCCTGAATCTCGTACACTGACATAACATTTGGCAGAAGTACTCTGACAGCATACTGCAGCACGTTTTTTAATCCTAGATCGGCAGAGGATGCGGCCATGTCAGGTCATAGTAAGACCTCCACAATCTACACCTACCGTCCACTTTATTATGTACAGCTGTTCACTTTTAAAGTAAATCCGATGCATTTAGGCATGCGGACATCAGGACGACAGTGAGTTTCAACATGAGAATCAGAACGGGGAAGACTTTGACAGGTGGTCTCATAAATTTGTTATTGCTCTTTCTGTTTTATTTCCATTTATAATAACAGAGTGATGGTACTAACATTTCCATTGAGGATGGTCCTGCCATCTGGCTTCTCTGGCTTCTTCTTACGGACGGTGGTGAAGGACCACTCTGGAGAATCACTGTTTTCCTTATTGCTGGATTCACTTTATTAAAAAAAAAAAGGAAGAAAAAAGAACATATTTAAATGCATAATCGATGTTGGCCCTCTCTGCTGACACAGACATCTGAACGTGAGGTTCCTGCTGAAACGAAATTACCTGTCAGAGTCGTCTGAACTGCTGCCGCTGTGCTCCTCCTCCTTCCACCTCCTGTACCTGTCAATCAGCTCACTGAGATAGGACGTCTTCTTGCAGTGTTTGGCGATGAACTTGTGCTTGAGCAGCTCCTTGGCTGAGGGACGCTGCAGGATGAGAGGGCAGAGAGGTTTTTGTTTTGTTTTTTTTTTTACTTTTTTTTAATATATAAATTTAAAGTTACTTGGCTCTAGATTTATGGGTGGTAAGTTCCAAAATTTTTTTTACAGCTTTCTTGGAGATGATCAGGAAAAAAAATTATAACAGAACAAGATGCTGAAAACAGACAAGCTGTGTGTCCAGCAGGGGGCGGCAGGATGCTACTTAAATCATACAAGGAAGGGGCCTTAAAAAATTCAAACCACCTAACCCCAAGAAAGTCTGAGATGAAATTATCTACACCAAGCTCACAAAATACTTACAGGAAAACTGACAAAATACCAAAAACACAATAAAGAAACTCTTTATTGTAAATAAAAGTGCAGCAGAAAGAGTTTTAAAGTATCTTATTAAAAGCAGTACAGAAACTTTATGACAGATACTGTCAGCATCACTGTGTAAGTAGCATTTTGCTGCCTGAGCTTGGGCTCAGGCAGCCCAAACTTAGTTTAAGTTTAAGTTTAAACTGTTGGATCATTTTAATAATTAATACTTAAACTTTGGGCCTCAGATTGTACTTTAAACTAAAATGAACAAGAGGCTGTTTTTTTTTTTTTAAATTGTGGTTTCAGGGGTGGTCGGGTGTTTTTTTGGGGAGGGGGCAGCTGAGGTTCAGGAGGTAAAATGGGTTATCCACCTGTTGGAAGGTTGGTGGTTTGATCCCTGGTTCCTCCAGTCTGCACTACTGAACCCTGAGTGACCCCCCATGCATCCAGTTCCCAATTTAGAGTAGAAAAGCATTACTTTAACAATACTGACACAGCTTATGGATAATCTGGGGTACAGCAAAGTCTTTAAAGTGTTTACAGCTGCTGCAGGTTTATAGTTTCTCCTTACATTTGACAACATTAACGTCTATGAGCAACACAGCATTAGCACAAAACTTAGGCTAACAGTTACCTAACAGTTGCTATACTTGCTATTAATATTGCTAGCTAATGTAAACAAAGTCAGAGATGTAGACGCCGGCAGCCGTTTCGCTGCCAGGAATCTGAACTTGTCAGCTTTGCTCGAATGTATACAGCACACTGTAAACGCTGCACAAATATTGACACCAGCGCCACTTATCTAAGTGCTTCCCAGAGCCAGGAGGACCCAGCTGGGAAGCTGATGGTGTTGACTTGGGCCAATTCTGGCTACTTCAACTCAGCCACAAGTCCACCATATATCGGCAGATGTCAGGTGTATTGTGATATTTTGGCCACATCTAGCTCACACAATAATTTGTTGTGCCATAAATAAGCTGTAAATAACAAAAGGCAGCCCAGGGTTGACATGTGGACATGACTGCCATCTGCCTTTGGTACTACTGAATCTGGAGCTGGTACCAATTTGTCTGTGGTAGTCAGCTGTGTGTCGTACATCCCCACTAGTAACTACTGTAATGATGTAATATATACTAAGTAGCACATGAGTTTCGCAATTCAAGTTATTGGATATTTAGTTTTTGTTTTTTTAAATAACCAATCTGCCACTGTTCCAATGTTACCACATGTCACTGTTCAATTTCTCTGCCTTCGCCAGGTATCCAGTGCTGTGACCACGTCCACGTCCACGTTAGGGTCAACTAGTGCGATAGCAGAGATCTCGGTTATGTTGTGAGCTAGTTACGAGCTCTACGCCACATTCTGAAGAAGCTCCAACCAGCTATACACAGACCCAGTGAGAACAGCTCCAAAAACATAGAGAAGGCTACAGGAACTCTGAATACAAAGCAGTTTATTTTTGGATGAATGAAAAGTGCTTTAAAGTAACTGTAACTTGATGGATTACTTTTAAAGATTGGTGGTGCTACATTAATATGACCCACTTTTTAAACAATCTAGAAATTAAATGAGCTAAAAAACTATAAAATTACAAAAACAAAGGTTTAGTGCATTGTATCTGTGTGCGTGAGTGTGTGTGTGTGTGTGTGAGTCACTTGTGTGTCTTACAAAGGTAGGGTCCTTGTTGAGGCAGGCTTCTGTGAAGTCTTTGAAGCTCTTGGAGAACTCTCCCGTCAGTGTTGGAGGAGGGGATTTGGGGATGTGGAAGAGCACTCGCATCGGATGCATGTCGGAGTTCGGAGGTTCTCCCTTGGCGAGCTCGATGGCTGTGATGCCCAGTGACCAAATGTCCGCCTGGAAGGACACAAAACAAACAAACAAACAAACAATTATTGACGGCAATCAAACTTTTAACAAAGGCGTATGTGTATGTAAAGCAGATTCATGAGGCCATCTATGTTATCAGCTTTGAATCGCAACACAGAATTTTGTATTCATCACAGCGATTTCAGAGCTCAACCTGAACAGAAAAACACAACAGGACATCTTATTTCGTTTTTTTGTGCTTAATAAATAAGTAACCATTGATTATGTTACATTTATTTTGGCACAACTTTGTTACAAGTTTTATTGCAAATGTGTTGGTAACACGAGCTGTATAGCTATTGATACATAAAGGCAGAAACACACGGCAACACACCGCTGACTTTTTGTTTGCACGCTGGCTGTGACACCCACTAAACATATGTCAAGCTGGACAGGAAGAACACACGCTGACACACACACAAAAAAAAGAGTCGGTAGTTACTCATGCATGACAGATTAAATATCCCATCTTCTCAACTTGCTCAAACAATCATGTGGCAGCCCAGGCAAGAAGAAGACATTATCTTACACACACACGACCACACACACACACACACACACACACACACACACACACACACACACACACACACACACACACACACACACACAGACACACAAATGAGTAAATTGGATGCATTTTTATAACCATACTAAATATAAATGTGACTAAAATATTT
>VUQK01031219.1:0-20000 GCA_015106715.1 Bujurquina vittata
TATATATATATATATATATATATTCAAAAAAAATTGGAAGTTCAGTTCAGTTTCTTTGAGAACTGTTGTGTATTATATTATGATTATAAGTTTTATTTATGTAGTCTTATTAGCCGAGGCTTTGTGTCCCTTTTTGTAGCAGAAACAGCTGAAAGATCATTTTCATCTTTAGCCCCTTCATAGCTCCTAATGATGCACACATAACATTGACCCCATGTCATCTACAGCCAAGCAAATGCTACAAACTGGCTTTGGGACAAACAGCATAATTCTGTTAATTGACTGAACAAAAATGGTTTCTGTTCTAATGCCTGTTCTCAAAATGAGAGATGATCAAATGTTACTGATGGGTAACATCTTTTTTTATGCTGGCACAAAGCTGACTTCACATTTGACCTACAGCAAGCTGTAATAATGTGTAAGATTGATGTATTGCTGTCTTTTGTTTCCCCCCCCAGGATGCCTCCATTGCCCATCGCTTTCATCTGATGCGTGAGAAGCACCCGGAGAAGTTCAACAGCAGGTTAGAGAATGAGTTCTTTTCAGTGCGGCTACGCTCTGGCACTTAGAGGGGTGGTGGGTTTCACATAATATTTTGCTGCTCCAAAAGTAAGCTAACCTTCACCCATTTTAATACCATGAGCTATAAGAAAACTTATAACCAACTACTGATCTGGCATTTTAATCTAGAAACCCAATTTTACACCCCATAGCTGTCAACAGTCAATAACAGGGCAAACCCTGACACAGAGAGGGGTCGATATATTGGCGGCGTTGGCCTTGTTTGAGTTAAAAGAGTATATGAGGCTTTTCTAGCTCAGTCCAACTGGCCTGGAGCTATGCTCTCAGTTTCTCTCTTTTTGTTGTTGTTGTTGTTTAATGTTTCAAGTAAAGTTCTCAACTAATAATGAAAGGACTGGTTAATGTTCTAGACATACAGCAGGATGACTGAGGGCAGACAGGGACTGTCACAACGTAAATAGAAGTTGCGTCATTCTCATAGTGGAGGCCAGGACAGCAGGAGCACAGCAGCCTAATTAATCCAGTCTTTAAGTGGTGACGCAGAATTCCATTTCCGGGTCAAAACTCTGCCGCATTCAATATGCAGCAATGCTGTGTCCCTCGTTGTTTTGACCGATCCGAATGTAATAGCGAACAGTGACTGGGCTACCATTGCTGTCCATTTAAGGGCATCTGGACCCAGAAGTGACATCGGACTTAAAGACCGGATAGTTACGTCATGTGGGTGGTGGCCTCAGTCTGATGAAAGAGAGCGAGGTCAGCAGAGAGGGTCACTGTGGTCCAGAGTCAATCGAATACCGCCGCCTAGTTCAGACAGATGAATTCAATCTCAGCGAACCAAGAATACATGTAAATGGAGACAAGGTTCATTTCTCTGTGTGGTAAAGTTAAGTTCTGACAGATGTAAAATCACTGCAGGGCCTCTCTTCATACCGTTAAGATACTATGCATATATCCCAAATGTATGACTTCTGTTTTCATCGTGGTCAATTCTATTAGGAAACTAAATCAGAAACTTTATCCTAGCAGAATTATTTTCAACAGCAGTTTCAGCCACTACCATAGAGGACAAAGCTGTTTTTGTATCCGGCTCTAAAGATGATTTTTGATGCTATTAAGTTGATGTTTTCAACACTGGACTCTGTGGGGATGGATTTTTTTTTCAAAACGGGTTCCAGAGTAGAGCATTTCGGAAATGCTCCGGTCTCCGTTTTCATGTAAACGGCGAAAATGCTACTTTTTGAAAACGGCGGTACTGGCACATACACACTATAGTTATAAGTCCTATACACACACCACCAAATTGTAGCCTGGCAATGGGAACAACATCATTTTCAAAGTCTTGGTCTTGCATTTCTGTGTGAATGGAGATCGTTTTTAAAACATTTCCAACTCAAATGGTTACTTTTTGGAAAATGAAAACACAGCACCATTTCCACTGGATCGTTCTTGTGGAAACGGGGACTTGGAGCCAGCCCCAAGTGGCCATCTCAGGACCTACAGCTTTGACACTTTGCATTGGCTTCATTTATGAGCACTGAAGCTTGCTGGTCGTTCTCATTGTGATATTGTGGTTTCATTGTAAATCGAATGCCACTTTGTACCTGTTCGTGGCAAATTAAAGGACATGCAGGAAAGTTTAGATTAGGGCCGGAATTCATCATGTGAAATGACTCATGAAAAGCAAAAAATGTGTAGTACAACACGTGAATTCCAGTAAACGTTAACACACTTCTGAAGCAGTCGTTCAGAAGAACAATCAAACAGCAGCCGTACGCATGCAGCCTCTGTAGACACATGCTGCTGCCCTGAGGGGAATGACTGTTGATGAGATGCTGCTTTGCTTGTTGTCTTTATTGTAGCCTGAGGGCAAGTGCGATAAACAATCAGTGTGTGAATGTGAGAATGTTCTCAAGTTTCTCATTGCGAGCTATGCAAAGTGTCCCCAGTGTGGCTGCATGCAGATCCGCACCTATAATTTGCTTAAAAGCCATTCTTTGTTTACTGTAGCCATGTGTGATTGCACTTAAGGATGCAGAAAAGCACAATCCCTGACTGCGTGGCTGTGAAGGTTTGAAATCACAAGTTAATTAGACAGTAAAAGTGGCCTGCCTTTGTTGCACTGTGTAGTTGTACTTTGAATACTCAGCACAGTGTAGGAGCTTGTTTTGAATGCCGCTCACTCACTGGGGAACGAGGCTCTGTGTGTTTCATGTTGTTTGCATGATGACAACAACATGTGTGCCACTGCTTCACTCCACAGCTAATTAGTCAACACACTGTGGAAAATGAAAAAACAAAAAAAAGAGGAGCGAGGAGAGTGTGAGGGGGAACAAGATGGCCTGTTTACTCTTTGAAATTCAATAATTAATGTTGTAATTTAGTCTCATATCTGTTTCTAGCGTCACGGGCAGATAAAAGAAAGATACTTCTCTCCTCAGAGGACCCCCCTTCGATCCATTAGACGGACTTAAAAGATGTAAAGCACTTATGTGGACAGCAGGACATATTTAGCCTACATAAATCCAGAGGTTAAACACAGTAACCTTTAAAGCGCTTTCATTTTCTACAAAATGTTCTTGGGTGTTGCTTTTTGGAACTGTCTCCATTGCTTTGAGAGCCACTTGTGACACACATCAAACTGTAGCTCCAAGCAGGAGTGACTACCCTGACTACCAACAGCCTACTGCACAATATTTACAGTAAGCCATTGCTGGAGGTTATTGTTCTTCTGTGAATTTCCTTTTTCAGTTCTGCCGCAGAGCAGAAGACAGTTGACGGACAACTGCAACTGTTCTATTGTTGTGTGACTGAAGTTTTGGCAGGGTAAACACCCCTCCATTTTTACAGCAGTTTAAATTGAAAGGAGGCAGTGTTGAGACCAAGCCGTTTTTTCCTCTGTGGGTGAGCATATGATAAATCACCTTTGACCTGGTGAGAGAGGCCCATGGCCACATGTAGCACTTAGTTCAGTGCTTTATTGTCCTTCCTGTCAGTTACAATCCCACATTGTCTGCGTGTGTGTTTCTCTCACATACTTGCACCACAAACCATCCCCCACTATCACATACTCTCCCTTCACCCTCCCATCTCAGGCCTATTGGAACAGAGGGGATGTGGGAATCTTGACACTTGAGCTTGTGAAGCTCCATCAGCATCTGATGGTCACAATAACCAGACCTCCAGGAGCCTGAAGCCCAGGTGCTAATGATTTCTCACACTGTGCACAATGCGGTCTTTCTGTGTGTCATTCATTCTGGAAGCGATTCAAAAAGCTGGGTTTGAAAGTTTGGAGCTGAATTAAAGAAATTAGAAGAAAGCTTGCATCAGAGAGTTCAGGCTGTGTTGAAAAATAAATGTGGTCATACCAAATATTGACTTTCAGGCTCATTAGAATTGTACAAACTCTGTTATTCACATTTGTGCATGCTGCAATACAGTAAAACCTAAAAAAATGAAAGTCAAAATGTTTGTACTGTACTGTATAGCTGACCATGAAAAACGAGTGGGACTGTTATTAATGTTATACTGAATGTTAAACCTTTTGTTTGACATTCATCTATGCATGCACACGGCTGGCATCAGTAAATACTGGAAATGTTTTGCCCCAGTCACACCTCTTGGGGAAAAATAGACCGATTTGGTGTGACATGGCTAATCTCCCTTTAGTGGTTGCTGGTGTATTATGTTGATTTTATGCCAAAGAGAAAATAAAGAATTTAAGAAATCAATTTAAGAAATCTCAGAAGTATTTAATCCTCATCTTGTGCATGCTAAACAGTGTGCTTCTACCGACTTGTCCTGATACTGAACCCGATTCAGAGATGTTAGCAAGTCTGGCCTAAAGACTGCATCTTAAACTCATTCAAACACGAGTTCAACAATACAGCTGCGTTACGACAGTTTGAGGGGTTCTTTATTGCACAGGGCATTTGTGCTGGCATAGTGCCAGCCACTGAGGGCACTTTTTTGTGAGTGTTCATATAAGATGGAGAACCTGCAGTATCTGAACACATGTGCCCCCCCCCCCAATTATGATGAGAAGATCACAGAGATTGTGCACTTTACCAGTTTGAACATCTCGCCAGTGCAGAGGAAATCTCAGGGATTCATATAAATAATCTCAGAGTTGCCTCACCATTTGAGATGATACGTTAGTATGTAAATTATTGTCTTTTAAACAAATAAACAAGCAAATAAAGGTTTCAATTGTAAAGAATAAACTTTTCTGAGCTTTTCTGAGTAAACAAACCAGTTACAGTTGATTATTTTATTCATATGTCTGTATGAACTAACAGGATATTTCACAAGCAAAAGAACAGATATCGGTTGGTGATTTGGTGGAAAGCTGCGCCTCACTTTAACTATGAGGTGATGTGGAGGTCAAACCTGCAGTAACTGACTGTGACCTTCTGAGATGATACAGTGATCTTGTCTGCAAACTCTTGCTCATTCATCCTACGATTTGTTACATATTAATTTGGTATCATTTTAGCTCTATCTTTGGTCTCTATCACCCCATAAGGAAAATATCTTTTATTACTTCTAACCACAAAATGTTCCACAACGCTCAGCAGTTAGTTTCCTTCTGGGGTTTCTGATGCTGAGCAGTTTTTGTACAGTTTTGAAGATTTTTGTCTAAAAATATCTGCTCGTTTTTTCAGAAAATTTCACTGTGCGAGTCGTACGTTTAACCACTGAACGTTAATATTAAGATTCTGTAGGGTCATCACTCTGAGGGATATAATATGTGTACATGTACATAATACATGATTATTACAATCTAACCATGTTAAATGCTTAAATATTATGTCCATCGGTGGAAGAAACAAGGAACGCTCTTCAATTAATGATTAAGTTTAGAAAAGATTTTACTTTGAATCTTTTGATTAAATGATCAAATTAGATATATTTAACATATGCAAATGTGTTGGACAATAAACTGGAGTACAGAAATCTTAAATATATTTTTGATATGGTTAAAAAAAAGAGCATCATTATTATAGAAATGCTTCTTTTCTCACATATCAGCTGTATTGGTTGATTTGTGCATCACACTGCAGTTAAATCAAGGATTCTCCTTCACCTATTCTGCTAAGTTTAGCCTTAATTTTATTATTCTTGGACTCTACTAGAGTCGCTTTGCATGATTTACAGTTCAAAATATATCACAGAAATTAAGGAAAAGCAACACAGATCACGTTTAGCTGCTGAGCACTACTTTGATCTATCCCTTCAATTCAGACTGATGTCATCTTTAATAAGCTGCCATCTGTCCCATTTCTACCAAATTACCAAGCTTTTATGTACCCCTTGTGAATTTTTAATTATTTTGAGTTATTGTTAACCCCCCGCCTCTTTTTCCCCCGGCTCAGAGGTAAAATCCACTCATTTGCTGTTATGCAGGCACGGGCATACATGTACGCAAGCAAATGTTCACACCACACTCTATTTAGAATCCATGTAGATACAATGTTCAATGACATTTTACTTGTTTACTTGTTTTATCCTTTACCACCTTCTGCTTTCACTATATTGAACTGACTTAAGTGGTAGCAGGAGTGCTTTCAATAGTTATGTGTTAGACAATACTTAATTAAGAAAAAGTGTACGTACAGGCTCAAAAATATAGTACATGCGCTCACTTAAACATTTTAATAAATGGTGAAGGTTCTACAATGCCTTTTAACTTTACAAGCCCAGGGCCTATTACCTTGGGCTTGTAATTTATCTTTGCCAGCATAAAAAGGATCTGTACGACGGCACTCACTGGAGTAACCAATGCTCAGAACAATGGGAAAGTCCAAGAACTCAGTGGAGATAAAGAAGGAAAAGTGTAGAATTACAGGAGGGTCTCTTGGAGCCAAGATCATCAGTTCAAATAACTGATTATTCAGATGTGTCATCACTTTGCCAAAGTCTACTCTCAAACTGTACTCTCAGATGAGAAGCAATTGGTTAGGATATTTGGGAAAAGTTCAGGAACCACCGAGGCTCAGGCCTGCCAAACACTGGAGGCTGCTTAAAAAATTTATGAGCTATTCGACCACAGTGAGAAGAGATATGTTTGAAGGAGTAAAGGTGAAACTTGGAAACAATTGGGTGTTTGGGATGATGAACCCAAACACACATCGAAACTGGTTTTTGGAGTGGATAAAAGAGACGAACATTAAGCTTCTGGAAAAGCCTTCCCAAAAACAAATATTAGTGGACGCCAGGTGTGTATATTTGTGAACCTATGTGAATTAGAGAAAATCCAAAATAAATTAAGACCTGTGCACTCAATTCTTGTTTTTAAAGGTCATTAAAAATGTATGCTGTACAGTCATTCCACCTCGACAAAAGAACAGTTCAAAGAAATCACTGTGGCTTTCGTGCCCACAATGAGGACATGTAAACCTATGAGCACAGTTGTACGGTGAACAAACATATCTATTTTCTTACCTACTGTTTGTAAATATAGCTATCATTAGATCCCTTTCTAAGCTGCTTTGTGAAGGTTAAAGAGTGGGTCATTGAAGCTTTAGGTCACTGATTACCTGATTGGATGATCAGATATCAGCAACTTCTTAACAGCTGTTTCAGTATCGTGTTAGCTTTCAATGCTTTGCTTTATCAAGCTCGAGCACTGTCTTTTCTCGGTCTCGTTTATCACACTGTTCAGGACAAACATGGTGATAATTCAGCTTCCATAAAACTAAAGGGCAATATTGTTTCTGAAAACACTCACTCGATGTACAAAAGCTGACAAGTAATGTCAGAATTTGGTTCACCTGCTCTTGTAATTTTTTTTCTTAAAATCATTCATTTTACTGCCTGAAAGGAATCTATTTAGTGCTATTTGTCTCTTTTTCCACAAACTTATGCAGGGTTCATAAAGTCATTGTTCATATAGGTGATTTAGGGAGATGCTTGTCTGAAGGGAAAGGCAAGAGATCCTCAGGTACAGTATTCTGGTGAAGGAGATGCACTGAAGTAGTGAAGCACCTGAATGGTGTTTTCATAACTGCACAGCTTCACCTTCCACCTTATTACAGCACCAGTCTCTATGCTTCACCCTCTCTTCAAATTATTTTAGTCATTTTGCTTGGAAAAAGATGTTTCATCTTAAAACAAACCGTAGTTATTAAAGTTGAATAGAATTAATCAGTGCTTCTCTTCTTTGTGAGCACGCTCTGAAAGCCAACCTAAGGATTCAGCAGATGCTGAACAGGAGACTAATAATGAGAGATTAGTGTTAGACTTTTTAGCTTATTTACGATCCCTTTTGTTGTAGTTTTGCATTAGGTTTAGTGCAGAAACATGGGAATAAAGGTGGAAAGGCTTAAGGAAGCAGTCTGCCTCCCTGTTGCACTTGCTGTCCATAAGAGAGGAGGCAAAAACATGAGTTAATTGCATTTTTTTACAGGCTGTCTCAAGTGGAAGCAGCTTAATGAGGTTAGGCAGCTCGCCTCATTGAGAATCACAACTGCTCCTAATTGTGATCTCAAATATGCTCATAATCCCCTGATTTGACAGCAGCGGAGGTTTCTGGGGAGGAATTAAGGTGAAAGAGAGAGAGCGAGACACAGAAAGACAATTAGCAGCAAGAAAAACATGTGAACAAGTGTATCAGCTTAAGACAATTGTGGTACATTTTAAAGAAGGTGAGTAATTACAGATTTTAATGCCGTGTCTGACGTCTTTTCAGCAGTGGTCTTTCTCCACACTTATTTTATTCTGTTAAATTTTGAATGTTTCAGACTTTTGTGCTTTAAATGTCATAGTTCCTTGGGCCGGGCTAGCGCCTAACCTTGGTACTGGAATACCCACATTATACAAAGCTGTGGTGTCAATAGCTATGTTGTTAGTGTACGCAATATTTTCACATACCAGTATGTGCTTCTAAATGTTAAGTGCTTTCAAAAGTGAAGCAGTAAACATGCTGCACTTTTAGCCATTATATAAATATGCAGGGTCATTCTTTATCTTCCATCTATGCTAAACGTTAGAAGGCCATGATTGCCATTATGGTAAAAAGATTTCAGAGACAAACATATTTGTCCCTCAAGTTGTTCCAACTTTTTGCACATTCCCTCAAGTCTATTCTGATCATTTTGGTAATCTCCCTGCAAGAAGCTGACATCTGTGAAAGTCACTGATTATTATTCTCTCACTAATCTGTTTAAAAATATAGGGACAAATATCCAGAAATGCATAGGAGGAATCAACAGTACAGAACAGGCTGGTGACAATAATTGTGTGCTGTGTCGACAAAACATATGGTTAAATTTCCAGGGAAGTGCACGTCAGATTACAGCTTAGGTTATGTCATAGGGTTTCAGAGGGGTTTGCTGTTATGACATACCTAGGGCATAGATGTAGACCCCGCCCAAACTGTGTCATTTGTTGTTTCCAAAAGGTGACGCGTTTACATGGAGACGTTTCAAAAACGATCTGGTTTTACACAGAAACGGCAGAGACGATGAAAACGCTGTAGTTCCTATTGCCAGGCCACAAGTTGGCGGTGTGGCTATAGGAGCCGCAACCATAGTGTGCAAGTGTAAGTGCCCCCGTTTCCAAAAAGCATTGTTTTCATCCATTTACACAGCGACGGAGGCCAGAGTGCTTCAGAAATGCTCCACTGTGGAGCCTGTTTCCAAAAAGTATTGTTTCCATTTTGTCCTCGTCCATTTTCATTTTGAAATGGTGTCATGTAAACGGGGTCTTAAAGCAGGAGTATAAATCCCCTGATAGCCCTCACAGGGTGAAGGCTACATCAGATATTTTAGTGCCATAATTACATATGAATGGGGTACAGAAGATCCACACTGACCAAGGAGGTAGCTAGCTTCTTGCAACTGTGAATTGTCTGTTATGCAAAGTGAACCAGACTAACCTACACAGCACACCTGGTAACTGGGCGAGATTGAGGTCAGGTCTGATTAAACCCACAAAGGAAACGCTCTCAAATTCAGTGGTGGTTGAGATAGCCATGTACCATGGAATGTGGTACACGGCCCACCCATGATGAAATTTAACAGAAGTTAACACTGGCTATTTAGAATATTCCTGGGCATTGCTGACCACGACAAATAATGACAACGTATTTAATCTGATTCATGGCTTTCGCTTAACTTTTTGTTTTAAATGGTCCAACCATTGTTTCTCAAATAAACTGCAGACAGTGGGGTGCGTTCAATGTTATTGATCCCAGCTACGAGCGTAGCGTTTTACCATACCATACCACTGTAAAATAGTAATAAGATATTATAAGGCTTTAAAGCACTACTCTGACAGGTTAACAATGTAGGTACATGGCACAATATAGGCAATAAAATTACCAGATGGCCACATGTTTTATGGGGGCACTATAGGGACACACATTTTCACCCTGGTAATCTACCAAAAAAGAGAACTGATTAGTGCTTTAGCTTTAAATTTGTGTTTTAATTGAGAAATTACTATATTTTTCACTGTGGACCTGTGAAGGGCACTTGAGGTTTATTATTAATCTTTCGAGACTGATCAAACAGAGATTTCACCTTGACTGAAAACTGTAGCGTTCATCCACTGTCCAGAACAGCATGACACGAGGGTATAAACAAAAATGCCTCCCTCAGGTCACCTCTGACAAATCTGTCTGCAGGGCAGAAATGAACTGCTGCTCAGTCAGACCCGTGGTTTGCTTTGAATGTTGTGAATCACAGTAATGTTTACCCTGATCTTATAATCTCTACCAGCAATGTTTCACCCTATGTCCCCTCCAGAGGCAATGCTCACGTTGCAGCTCACAGGACAGTTTTGATGAGAACAGCAGAACGCCTGTTTGACAGATGGTGGGGTCAACTTTCTGCACTTTCAATGCTGCGAGTGTTGGTGTCCCCGTTTTAAAGCTTCAGGGTGCATTGGTGGAGTTTCGAACTCTTAGATCACATGACCGCAAGCTGTCCTGAACTGTCAGAAAATGCGAGATGACTCGAGGCAGACAGCGTCAATATGTGTCCACTGCACCCAAAACAAATCATGCCATAGGCTCACAACACAGTACCTATGGAGTGGGAGTATTTTTTGATGTGTTTGTCCCCAAAAAAAAAAAAGTTTGTCCTCTGTGTCCCCTCTCTCCTCAGAATGAAGAACAAGCTCTGGTACTTTGAGTTTGGCACCACTGAGACCATTTCTGCCACCTGCAAGAAACTAAACGAATGCATAGAAGTCGAGGTGAGTCACGGTCTTATTAAAGCTGCTGTCGCTGATGCAGAATGGATGAGTAATGGCAGAAAGTGAATGGTTGGTTAGCTGACAGAAACATGGCAATCTGATTAAATCCTCAACACATTCTGTAGTTCATGCAAAAAAAAAAAGATAAAATATGAAACATCTTATGTGCAATACATGCCAACAAGTTTGGGCTTTGAAGGGCTGCTACTCAATGTTTTTCAAGAAAAAAATAAGTGTGTCAGAAGTTTACAACAAAGTAGTTTGCTTGTATTAATGAGGCAGGCTATTCATAGCACATCATCAGATTAATGCTCCATAAAGTCACTGATTGCCTTATTCTGTCATACAGCGCTGCATAATCTGTCACCTGGGTGCTTAAAGCACAGCAAGACACCAAGAAAACACACGAAAAACATACCTTTTCAGGAGGCACTGCAGATAAATGGAAACAAGTTCTGTAATGCACAAGGTTCACGCTCCACTGCCTGCCTCCACAAAAACACCAACATGTTTAGATGTTAGAGGTGTTCAGATCAGATGCCAGTCAAAGTTTCACATCATGGATACAGTTGAAGGAGTCCATTTGACTACCTACAGTACTGTCCAAAGGTTCTGAGCCACCCCTCATTTCGTTATATTTTGCTTCCAAGGAGCCGGACCTTATTGTAATTTCTTTAAAGCACTCTTGAGCAACAGTCCTCCAGGCTTTCTCATGGTCTCACTGAAAGGCTGAAGGTTTTCTTTGCCTGCTTTTTAGCTTTTTTCAGTACCTGATATTCTTGTACCTAATCATTTTCATGGGAGGGTTTTTTTGTTGTTGTTGTTGCTTGTTTGACCTATTCAATGTTAAGTTCAAAGTTAAGTTCAGTGTTAAGACCATTCAAGCATTAAAAAAATGCCTAACTCATGAACCAGTGTCGTGTCTAAACATGACAGACAGCTTAGCAAGGAATGCATAATTTGTTCCCAATTCTTCAATTAAATCTATGAAAAATATCAAAGATAACACAGTTTGACAGCTAAAAATAGTTTTAGCTGAAAAGGTGATATCTTGGCATGGTGTACAGTGTTTCCTTGAGGAAACTGGACAAGAAGTGGCAGGCCTAATAACTATCTACAGCAGATGAGCAATCGCTGAAAGTCATAAGCAATAAAAAAAATATAGCAAAAACTCGAGACAGGACCGGAGAGATCAGGTGATTCATCTGCTGTTCACTGAAGCCTCATCAGAAATGGTCTCAGTGGAAGGGCGGCTGTCAGGAATCCATTCTTAAAGAAGGGAAACAGGGAAAAAGGCTGAGATATGCCAAATTACACATGAATTGGACTGAAAATCAGTGGCAACAGGTCTGATGGAGTGGAGATCATCAGTATGTAAGGAGGAAGTGAGTGTCTACAGCCACAGTGATGTCTCTGTCATGGTTCGGGGCTGTTTTTTTCGGCAGTGGCACTGGGGTCTTGTCAAAATTGATAGAATTATGAATTTAGAAAAGTACCGTCAGACTTTGATCCACTCTGCAGTATGATCTGGAAAGCAGCTGATTGGCAGTGGCATGATTTTTCTGCATGCCAATAAGCCAAAACACACTGCCAATGCAGTACAATCACACCTGGATAGAAAAATACAAAGAGTACTACCATACTATTTAATGACATTACATGAAAGCTTGCTTAAGAGAGTTCAGGCTGTGTTGAAGAATAAATGTGCTCATACCAAATATAGACTTTCAAGCTTGTTAGAATTGTAAAAACTCTGTTTTTGTCTTACTTTACTGTGTTTCCATTTGTGTGCACGTTTCAATCAATCACCTGCACCTATTTCCAATTTTCCAAGCAACATGTAAATACATGAGGCGTGGCTCAAGGCTTTTGCACATTACTGTATAAATATTGGTCTATTGTAGGCAGCTGGAGAGCGGCTTCCCTTCAAAGTACAATCATTAGCTGGAATTAAGTAACGTTTCTGCTTGTTGGTTGCTACAAGCTCGGTGGTTCGATTCCTGGCTGCTCTGGGCCACATGCCAAAGTATCCTTGGGCAAGATACTGAACCCCAAGTTGCTCTCCGACGGAAGTGTGAACGTGTGTGAATGTTGGATAATAAAATAACTTATCTTAGTTAAACATGGAAGTGCTTGTATGAATGGGAGTGAATGCAGACATGTTGTGTAAGCGCTTTGAGTGCTCAGACAGAGTAGAAAAGCGCTATATAAGAACTAGTCCATTTACCATTTGGAAAGGTTTCCAGAAGCGAGCCTCTTCTCTCTAAAAGAACAGAGCAGCATGGCTTCAGTTTGCAAAGTTGCAGCTGAACACACCACAATGCTTCAGGAGTGATGTTCTTTGGACATATGAGACTAAAGTACTGCTTGGCCATAATGCACAGTGGTGAAAACCAAACACAGCAAATCAGCACAAACACCTCATTCCAGCTGTCAAGGACGGTGATGCAAAGATGATGATTTGGGCTTGTTTTGGAGCCACTGGACTTGGGCGGTCATTCAGTCAGCCATGAGCTTCTCTATACACAAAGGCCTTCTAAAGTCAAATGTGAGGCTCTGTCCAATGACAGATGGCTGAAGAAGATTGCAGTGGTCCAGTCAAAGTCCAAGAGAGCTGTGCATGTGCAAGTGCCCACAAACCTCTATGAAGTGAAGCAACATTGTATAGAAGAATGGACCAAAATTCCTCCACAATGATGTGAAAGACTGATAAATTTATACAGAAAATGATTCCAAGTGATCACTGCTAATGTTAGTTTGACAAGCTATTGAATCTTGGGGTGTATTTAGTTTTTCACAGGACTGCATAGAGTCATACAAAGGTGTTGCTTTAACACTAGGAGTAAATTGAAATAAATGTCTGAATTGCAACTACTAGAATATAGTGTTCAACTCAATTTTCATTTCCTTTTATTTAAGTGGTACCAGTTCACAACCACAGTCATCTAAAAGCACTTTGTATGGTAAAGGCTCTGCAGGTCAAACTCTCTTTTAAGAGGCCTACAGACCTTCAAGCTCATCTTCTCATGCACCACAACTGCTATTTTTAGGATGCACTATTGAACTCACTTGCACTCTTGCAGGACTTTCAGCGAGCAGTGTAAATATAGCAGCTGCGCAGGTAATGGTCCAAGTCTCCAAGGAGACAACCTTAAATTGGGACATGTTTTTGATCATACCACATGCACTGTACTACATTTACTTTGTACTGTGAGAATATGCTGTGCACTTTGAAAAAACACGTGTTTTGAAAGCGACCCTTGTGTAGCTCTACAGCTTTTAACGATGACCAATTTCAGGAACAGCCAAAGATTGGATTAGAATAAGAGTTGCTATGTTGTTTGGTCACTGTGAGTGACACTGACTCAGAAATGCAGAAAACTAGAAGTATATTCCTGTAATAGAAACACCTGTATATGAGTCTTAAGTGGAGTACTTCAATAGATGTACTTAGTTTGACTATGAATCACGCACAAGCAAAGCTACTTTATTAGAGTCCAGGAATAAAAATCTAGAGTGGAAGTGAACAGAGCAGCTCGTCTTTAAAGAGGCGCACTCACACTCTGTGGTAAAGCCATTCAGTGTGATTCTATCTGCTAAAGATTTGAAACACCTGTGAATATTATTCATAATAAGTGAAGTGGTCTACAGTTGGTTATGTTGTTGCTGCACTCATTAGTGTGTTTGTCACTGTGCGTGTACACACGTATCATGTTCCACATATACGCCACAGTTTTTCACTCACACACACTTGGTGATAGCTTGTCTGTGTTTCTTTTACATGCCATAAGCTTGCAGTGAAGTCCGGCATGTGTGGCTGCTGTGACTCAGCACTAATCAGCTGTGCTTGCTGAGTCACAGCAATGTGTTGTTGACATAGGGTGAATTATTTGCTGAATCCAGATGATGTTAGATACAATATAAATCAGAGTGAGGCTCCGAAGTGCCAAATGGAATTGCTTTCTACCTGGTAATGCCTCTCAGAATGTATAGACAGTGGGCCAACTTATTGAGTTTTATTGCTGCTTCACACAACTGTGCAATTGGCTACTGTCCATGTGATGCATCAAGACAGAATAAATCTGGTAGTCATAACAACCCAATATGTGGATCACTCTTATTCTTTTACACACTGAGGCCTGTACATTAAGCATATGTTACTTTTTCAGTCACTGTGCTTCACATGTTAAATGAGTGCACTCATCTAAAGCTGCTTCAAATAAAACACATTATTTATTCAGTTCAGTTCAATTTTATTTATATATAATATAATTCACAACAACAGTAACTTCAAAGTGCTTTATGAAGGGTTAAGACCATAAAATAATAGAGAGAAAACCTAACAATCAGATGACCCCCTATGAGCAAGCACTTGGCAACTGTGAGAAGGAAAAACTTCCTTTTAACAGGAAGAAGCCTTCAGCAGAACCAAGCTCAGGGAGGGGCGGGCATCTGCTGTGATGATTTTATCCTGATAGCTACCGCGTAGCTTGTTAATGTGTTGAGAAATATCTGCCTCAACAGATGAATTAAGACCATTTGACAGTGAAACACATGAAACACCAGATATATTTGCAGTTGTAGCATCATTAGTACATATTAATACTTAACCGTGTGTCAGTCACTCTACAGCTTAAATGTAGGTGCAAATACAGGACTAAAGCTGAATAATTACACTTGTGCATGAAATCTTTTCAGCTTCTTTGAATTCATTGTGTCCTTTGTTGTCTCCTCAGTGTGATGGGATCATCTTGGACCTCAGCAACACATCCTTAGAAGGCATTGCTGTGCTCAACATTCCCAGTATGCATGGTGGCTCCAACCTGTGGGGCGAGACAAAGAAGAGGAGGAACTACAACCGCATGAGCAAGAAGGTTCCTGACAGGATGCCGGCCAGCACCGTCACAGACGCCAAGGAGCTCAAGTTCTGCATGCAAGGTGAGTCAGAGAATGTGAAGGAGGATGCAGCTTCTAAAGGAAATGTTGAAGAAGAAAAGAGCACAAATTCAGGAATACTACTCCCAGAAGCTGTTGAAAGCAAGTGGTGATATGATTCTCTATGGTCATAAGAAAAATGACTTAAAAGATTCAGGTTTCATAAACTTGAGCATACAGGTAGGCAATAACATAGAAAAAAAGAGAAAAACCTGTGACAGAGTGTTTAGCAGCTTCCTTTTGCTGCCCTGACCTCAAGTTTGTAAATGGCTTTGCATGATTCACCTGCAAACTATTTTCAGATTCTCTCACTAACATCACCACAACTGTGAAGACAAAATGAACAACCTTGGGCTCTCAGGCTGACACTTGGAGAAATTGTATACTCATCCATTCTCTTCGGCTTATCCTGTTCAGGGTCATAGGGGGGCTGGAGCCTATGCCAGCCTGTACAGGTCTAACACAGAGAGACAGACAACCATTCACACTCGCGCTCTGATTCACACCTATGAGCAATTGAAAGTAGCCAATTAACCTAACTCCAGTAAGTGCGTGGCTTTGGACTGTTGTAGGAAACCCACGGAGACACGGGAAGAACATGCAAACTCCACACAGAGAGAGAGGGCTGGGCCGAGGTGGAATTAAACCCAGGCCTTTCAGATGGTATTCTAACTGTGAGGCAGTAGTGCTAACCATAGTGCTAACCACCGCGCTGCCCCAAATTGTGTTCTGTTGCATACAATTTGTTTGAGTTACCCCTTTTTCACACAGATTAAGTAACGTCTTAAGTAATATCTGTCAGGTGAAAGTAGAAAAGGTAAATTTTTGCTGCATTTTTTAAAAAACGTACTCCTTATAACTCACAGTACTGATTGAAACAAGGACATTTGTTACATTTCAAAGGTTTGTATTTTGAGTGTCTCAAAATTGTCAGTTGTGGAGCTGATATGGATTTCATTTGGGATTTTTTTTCCAGGTACAAATTTAAAAATAAATTGGGCCTTAAATAGACAAATTACTCCAAACATGTGTGCCAGTGTAGTCTAAAGAGCACTGTTACTTCCCTCTGAGGAAATTACATCTTTGACAGCTACATCAATGCGTTGGAAGAAGGAGACGGGGATCTGCAGCCAGAATAGAGCAGGCATCAGAGACAACACATATGATACTTAAGTCGGAAACAGCATGAAAAGAGCAACTGTGGCGATGCTGGGTTGCAGAGCAGCTTGAAGAGGGTCGCATCTGTAGGTTAAAGCAGCTTAAGCTGCACACATTATAATAAGTTTGCTTTTTGAAAGGTAGATTATCAGCCAAGGCACTAGCTGGTGTGTGCTGGCATGCAGATCAGCTGAGCTGCTGGGAACAGCTGATCTGAGCTCGTTTCCTTTCTACTAAGCTGCACCCCCCAACTGAAAAAGGGTGAAGCTTTTTTCTTGGGCTACTGAATCATAGTTTCCATGGCACAGGTTCTGTTCAGTGCTCTTGTGGGATGAGCAGAGACGCTGCTCGTGTCAGCATTCTGGATTGAGCCTTTAAGGAAGATGGAATGTCATGAAACTGTGCACATGCACGTAGAATTATAACGTCCAGGCAAGTTTTAAAAACTGTTTTTTGGCAAAGTAATCAAACTTTAAACATTGGTATTAAATGCCGTCAAAATAGTTGCCCCGATTTGTTCCAAATTTCTGCCAAGTTTCAAGATTTGCTTCTTGAAGGACTCCTTAACCCTCTGTAAGGGCTTTCTGGTATTTCCTCCAAACTCTTTGTCGCATCTGTCATTATTACAGGCAGAAACTTTGTATTTGATAAGCACTTCATCTAAATAGCTCCTTTATTAATGCTTTCAGCTGTAAAGAGAATGAACAGTTTCTAGAAATAATCTGAAAAAAGCCACACCTCAGCTCATGATGTTTCCTGTCTTCATCTACACAGAAAATATTTAGAAACAGACAGAGGTGGCAAATGTACTGACATTCTGTACTTAAGCACAAGTTCAAATACTTGTGTTAAAAATACTCTGGTAAAGGTTGAAGTACTGAATCCACTTCTTTACTCAAGTAAAAGTGAAAAGGCTCTGAAATGTACTCAAAGTAAGAAAGTAAAAGTATTTTTTAGTACATTTCTACCAGCTATTTCTGTTTAAATTAATATAATAATATAAAATAATACATTAGAATACAAACATTATGCCAATCTAAATTTTAATGTAATGAATGAATCTGTTCTGTAGGACACACACTGTGAAAGGGGATTTACAAACAGCTCTATTCTCTGTGTCCTCCATAGTGCAGGGTGACTGTGCCTCCACACCTAAACACAAAATGAGCATGCTCAGGGGTCACAGTGGGGTTCAGCAGGCGAGGGAACAGTTGTAGTGGCTCCATGTGGGGAGAAGAATCACAACTTTCGGTTGTGTGCTCCAGTAAATGATGTTGGTGTGCAGGCTGTGATCAGCTGACCTGCTGCTGCGCTGAGGTTTACTGCTCTGTGTGGATGAACTGAATTCAAAAAGATGTAACGCTGTATTTCACAGCTATCTTAGCTGATTCCCATCCCCTACACTGACAGTATACTGTTTATACTGCCTTTTTACTGTCAGCATACAGGTTGTATAAATCTTGAATTCAGTGAATGATTCTAAGCATCATCAGCTTTAATTTAAGTTCATCTCTGCTCCACTTCATGTAAACCTGTAACTCAGCCTCTGTGCTCCAGTACAACACAGAGCTTTACTGTAAATACAGAACAGCAAGCCGGCCTGCACTAAAGTGCAGTATTTTCATGCAATCTTTGAATTACACAAAGTTAGCATACCTCAGTTTGTTTTGCAGTTCTTAGACAGTATCAGTGAATGATACAGTATCTGTGATTGTTCTTCCATTTAGGCTCAGATCAGTTTGTTTGATGGTGCAGTGACCGGAAATGAAAACCTTCCTCAAATTTCTACTTAAGTACAGTAACAAAGTATTTTACCTCAGGAAGCAGATCTGCTGTGTGTAGATACTGGCACATAATCTGTCATTTCACATAATACTGTTACTAACAGGCTGCAGCACTGTGGAGTTGTGTAGTTGTCAAGAAAATAAAGATGCTGTAATGCATTTATCTGGATCATATGTAAAATAGATTCATTTTATTTATTCAGTGATATATATATATATATATATATGTGTGTGTATAATAGTAGTAGTAGTAGTAGTATGGGTGACACTATAATTAAGGGATTTTCCCTCAGGAAAATCAGAGAGACCATTTGAGAGTCAGAAGATTTTGTCTTTCATTCTGGTGAATTTTTTTAAACTAATTTTCTGCAGCAATTCTTGGTTGAAATGTCTTTATTAATGCAAAGGACACATACAAAACTCAGCCACCAGGTAACAATTCTTATTTTCATTATTGTTATTTAAAAAAGCCCCTTCTCTAACTTTGAGGGCAATTTTTTTTTTTTTGCACCAGGCTGCAATCATGCTTTTTAATGGGCATTTTAACCTGGAAATCTATGAGGACAGACTTACTTTTGGAGCTAGCCTGAAGTGGCCATGAGAGGAAATGCAGTTTTTCTCTCTTCCACACTGGCTTTGATTCTCAGCTCTAAAAAGGTGTAGTATGACCCCGCTGTGTGTGTGTGTGTGTGTGCGTGCGTGTGTGTGTGTGTGTGCGCGCGCGCGCGCGTGTGTGTGCGTGTGTGTGTGTGCGTGTGTGTGTGTGCATGTGTGTGTTCGCTGCAGACTTTTGTACTCTAACTGTGATTGTGACCAAGCTCCTTAAGGCACATAAGTGGGCATAACAGTGTGTGAGATTAGTGCCCCTTTAGTGGCTGCTTGATGTGCAGCAGCAGCTGATTCATGATTCCTATTAACTTGTATGTTGACATTACACGTGGTTTAAACTATAATCTGCCTGAGCTGGTGTTTTGAATAGTTTTTTTGTTTTGTTTTTGAATTCATGCTGCTGTTCATGTGCCTGCACATCATCTTCTTCCTAAGAAAGACCAGTTCCTTCAGTAATGCTTTGATATTTGACACTGTGGCTATTATCTGGATATTGGTATTTCAGCTGGCATGGAGTTCACCAGCTGAGAAGAGTTTTTGCTGCTGTGCCAAGGTCAGTTTGATCATCAGTACAACAAAGCCTTCACAACAGCATAACAGCTGCTTTGGGTCTGGAAGAGGCTTACTGATTGTTCAGTGCAGCCATGATGTTTTAATTTGGAGGTACCTTACAAGCTGGAGGTTAAACAAAGCCCATTCAGACAAATTTAGGAAAGCTCAGTGTTAAATGTTTAATTAAATTAATTGAAATTATACAGAAATGTCTTTATATTTCAAATTTTATGAAATAAG
>VUQK01031225.1:11507-22655 GCA_015106715.1 Bujurquina vittata
TAAATGGATACATAATCAAATAACATCAGTGACTTGATATGTAATCTCATTGGGGCGTTATACCCTTCCTGGTCTCTTTCCCAGCAGCATCTGTCCCTTTAATGTAATATTGATCTGGCTACTGGAGGCTGAGTGCTGAATGCTGCAGTGTGCTGAGAGATGCTGTGTCATGAAAAGCAGCCATAGTTCCGTAGGACACATGGTGCGCTGCTGTACTGTAAGCAGATTGTGGGAAGTGGTTCATGGTGAGTGACTATACCCATAAAGAACATTAAACAGCAAAAGAATCTCCTCCCAGAGCCCTGAAAGGCTTTATTCATGCATTACCTGACTCTGGTTGTCACCACAAACCACTGAATGCACTTACATTTCGTTGCCCTAAAGAAAGAGATCAGTGAATAATTAATCAGTAATGGCACAAAGGCAATAGAGGAACAAAAATGACTCAGATCAAAGAGAATACTGAATTTGCTTTAATGTGTTGATCCTATAATACTAAGGCCATTAGTCCAGATTTTTTCCCCAGCAGGGCCAGCCAGCCAAACCTGTATCATTAATCTCCCTCCAATACACACTACTTTTATTCTTTATTTTACTCTAAACAGCATAGAGTTTATAATCACACACAGCAATCCTGTAGTTCTGGGTGAATTGGAGCTAGATCTTAGCTTCTGCATGCTAGCATCCTGACAGTGACAATACTAGAGACAATACTACAGATACTGTCACAGATATACCATATTCATCTTCAAAATTTTGATTAATTTTGAGATTATTCAACAAATCCAAGTAAAAACAAAAGTAAACAATATTTAAAAGCAAAACTGATCAAATGATCCCAGGTGAGATCCCACATTTGGCCTCCAAGTCAAAAGTCAAGTGTGAAGCATTTGTTGCACCTCTGCTCAAACATCAGGGCACATAAAATACACTAAAGCTATAAATTTACTGATTAAAGTTCATGTTAGAGGGCAGAGCTGAACACTGCCAGGTCCATCTCCATGTAAATAGCTTCCTGCAAGTATACCTGGAAAAAAAAACAGCGCTCAGTGCAGCTAAGAGAAGCTCTTTTGTTTGTATTCCACCATACTCTCTCTGACATAGCTCTATCATGGACCAACCAGAGAAGGCCTTTGTGTGTCAGATTACAGTGCACAGTAGCGTATGAGAATTATCTATACCGTATAATAAGCATAGCAGAAAGTGTGCCAGGCCCAGAGTGAGTTAAAATAAATTTGGATATGATAGTCCACACAAGAACTAATCTACGTATGAATGTATCATATGCACTGCCACTGCCCTGAAAGCAGCAGAGTTATTAAATGTTCTGTAAAGTTCTGTAAATTCATTCCCGGTTCAAGTCAGCTTTCAATTTTATATCTATATTTTAAAGTGCTTGCACTTACACAAACTATGCATGTTTACAACCATGTAGTTTGTGGGCCATGCATGCATAGTACATGCTCAGAAAAATGTAGCAACAGTTACAAAGTGCAAAAATATCTGTCTTAGATTGCCGATTCAAAGCAGGAGGCTGACAGGATACATTTCCATTTGTTTTGCAAATTGAATTTATAAAGTACAGTCAAGCTTTAAAGCTAGCTTCACAAGCAGATAAATTCCCCTGTTTTCAAAGAAACATTAGGACACTTGCCAAAGTCTGACCTGGCCTGTCGGCTCAGTGTCTTCTTGGTCCTCTGGTTACCATGATTGATACTGAAACACTAAACTACTGTGAGCCTAATAATTAAACTGAGCTTGCATTACAAAAACCTATCAGTGATATGGATGTTTAAGTTTTTCTTTACCAAATTGTAGCTTAACTCAGTTAAAGAGGGGCCACAGTGACTTTATTGGATAGGCCTGAACCCCTGGGGCCCCTTTGGTAACACTGACGCTGCACTGTGTACTGTTCTAACTTTAACATTTTGCAGTTTCATCTTACATTGAAGTGACGCCTTTTTTCATCCATTACCACAAGAACTAGCTGGAGGCTCTGTCTCAAATCAGTAGCTTTAAAGGTTTCACTCTGGAGGAAAGCACTTCATAAAATGGGCTGCAGAGACTTGATATAAAGTGCATACAGCTTATTTTACTTTATAATACACTTTATAATGTATTAAATTTGTAAGGGGACTGCAAAACTCTCGTTTCAATGATTATTATGCTGAGAATCCTAATGCCTTATTCACTCATCTTTACTAAATATGCACTATAAAGCACAAGAATGAATGACACCCTCAGAACCATTCGAACAGGCAAAGAAAAGGGAAATGATAAATGAGATGCAGTGTCTAGCTGGACTGTTAATCTGCCCAGGCCCAGGCCTGAGACACACAGGACTGAAAATCACTGCAGAACCACTCAGTAAAATTTGAACGTCGTGGCCAGTTCTGCTGCATTAGCTTCCGCAAGTGAAATTTCTGCTAAAATGGTCAGCCACGTGGACTGAGGCTGACTAACAGTGAACTCAGAGGACTGTTCTATATCTTACAAAAACGAAATGCCGTAATTTGGTCAAGATAAAGCATTTCGCTCCCTGAACTAGGAGCTAACGCACGGCTGTCAAAATGCAGAACAAAATCCCCTTTCAGTGTCGCATTTTCAATCCGCCATCACGAGGAAGTAGGCCAATGTCTAAAGATTAGACATTAGTCACCAGTTTGAGACGAACGCAATGGGCAGACAGACCGGACCAATGAGGGATAAGCGTATGAGCTTCTGATTGGTTTAAAATTGTGTCTGTAAAAAAAGCCTGCGCGTATTAGCCAATAGCCATTTGAGTTGAAGTGACAAGGGCGGATCCTGGACATATAAAGCAAGAATTCAGTCATTCAGTGCGCACTTCAAGAAAACCAAAGTCTCTTGTCGAATCGTGAACTCTACCTCCAGTAAATATGAGGGAAATTGTGCATCTTCAGGCCGGCCAGTGCGGAAACCAGATTGGTGCCAAGGTTAGTGAGCCTATATTTGTCGGTTTAGTGCACTATTAAGTAGTTTTATCTACAATTGACGTGTTCTTCGCTTCAGAAGCCGGTGCTTTGTGCTTGTTACGTCTCGGAAACCACACCCTGGGAATATCAGCGTGTCCTACTTAACAGATTCCCTCGCTAACATTTAATTTTAAACGCAACTATATTTGGAGAAGCCTGCAGAACCGTAATATGTCGACGTATAATTAAATTTAAAATAATAAAATGTTATGTTGTAAAACTTAAACCTATCTATGTAATTCTCTTGTAACAAAAACATGCTGATGAGCTGAAATAAAATGTTGGCTGTCTAAAAACGCTTGTGCGTTGAATTCACATTAAACCTTATTTTACCATTGTTCTCGATGAGTGCTGGGAGGAGGGGGGGAGTAAAGCTAATTGGGGGGGAAAAAAAAGAACTCCAAGCGCCTTAAGTAAATCAGTTTTATAGATGATTACAGTTCCGTAGGTTTTAAAACTGTAATCTTAAACCTTCTTTCTTTTTAACAATTTCCTTGATCGCAGTTGCCGGCTTCTTGCGGCCTGCTATAATGTGCATTTGGTGCGGAGCCCTTCTTTTGCCAGCAGTGGGTGGCTGGTGACGTAGCCAGGAATTTTCAAATTCATAATCGGGGCAGCCAATAGGGTGTCAGGCCGCGCGCGCCTATAGCAGAACGGCGGGAAATTATAACCCCCATTTCAAACTAAAGTTAAGGTTCAGGAGCTTGACTGTCTAAATATTTGCGATTTTTAAATGCAAGTTGTATTTGCATTACCTTAACATTATGAATACATTGAAACAATAAGTGTAATGCAGTGGCCCTCCATAATTAAAGCAGTTACAGAACTGATGTAATTGATCTACTGCTGAGTCATTTTGTCTGAAATAATAAACCTGAGTTTACATTATTTGTATTTTATTTTAGTTTTGGGAGGTTATAAGTGATGAGCATGGAATTGACCCAACTGGTACCTATCATGGTGACAGTGATCTGCAGCTGGACAGGATCAATGTCTACTACAACGAAGCATCTGGTAAGTCAAGCAGCTTTTGACTTCTGTCAACCTGGATGTTTTTTTTCCTCCTTATAGCTGTACCTTGTGATTTTTATTTTTTTTTATTTATTTTTTTCCCTTTTCTATCAAGGTGGCAAATATGTGCCCCGTGCTGTCCTTGTGGATCTGGAGCCAGGCACCATGGACTCTGTGAGGTCTGGACCTTTCGGCCAGGTTTTCAGACCAGACAACTTTGTTTTTGGTGAGTTAATTTATTTTGTGAATAAATTTCCATTTAATCATGTACTGTAAGTACAAAGTTGAATCCGGTCTCTTGTTCTTTACAGGCCAGAGCGGTGCTGGCAACAACTGGGCCAAGGGTCACTACACAGAGGGTGCAGAGCTGGTGGACTCTGTCCTGGATGTGGTGAGGAAGGAGGCAGAAAGCTGTGACTGCCTACAAGGCTTTCAGCTCACACATTCCCTGGGTGGCGGTACGGGCTCTGGTATGGGCACCTTACTCATCAGCAAGATCCGTGAAGAGTATCCAGACCGCATTATGAATACCTTCAGTGTGGTGCCTTCCCCAAAAGTATCAGACACAGTTGTTGAGCCCTACAATGCCACATTATCAGTTCATCAGCTTGTAGAAAACACAGATGAGACCTATTGCATTGATAATGAGGCGCTCTACGACATCTGCTTCCGCACCCTCAAACTCACAACTCCCTCATATGGTGACCTCAACCATCTGGTCTCTGCAACCATGAGCGGCGTCACCACGTGCCTCAGGTTCCCTGGTCAGCTTAATGCTGACCTGCGTAAGCTGGCGGTAAACATGGTGCCATTCCCCCGTCTGCACTTCTTCATGCCAGGCTTTGCTCCTCTTACCAGCAGAGGCAGCCAGCAGTACAGATCACTCACTGTGCCAGAGCTCACCCAGCAGATGTTCGACGCCAAGAACATGATGGCTGCCTGTGACCCACGTCACGGCCGCTATCTGACAGTGGCTGCCATCTTCCGTGGACGCATGTCCATGAAGGAAGTGGATGAACAGATGCTGAATGTGCAGAACAAGAACAGCAGCTACTTTGTTGAATGGATCCCCAACAACGTGAAGACTGCCGTGTGTGACATTCCTCCCCGAGGCCTGAAGATGGCTGCCACCTTCATTGGGAACAGCACAGCCATCCAGGAGCTGTTCAAGCGCATATCTGAGCAGTTCACTGCCATGTTCAGGCGCAAAGCTTTCCTCCACTGGTACACTGGTGAGGGTATGGATGAAATGGAGTTCACTGAAGCAGAAAGCAACATGAATGATCTGGTGTCAGAGTATCAGCAATACCAGGATGCCACTGCTGAGGAGGAGGGCGAGTTTGAGGAGGAAGGTGAAGAAGACCTGGCCTAATCTTACTGTTGCGGCTCTTAAATCTGTTTTTCCACTAGTCTGTCATGAATTTGGCCTGAAATTTCCCAGTGTTCTGTTCAGTTTTTCCACTGAGGTGGTCTGTCTTGTGTTCTGAATAAAAGTTCAAAGGCATATTTAAACTTTGTCTCCTTTTCTTTGTACCATGTACTTTAAGAAGGAACTTGACAATTTGCAAATGGTGTATGACGTGACAGTTTTACACCAGGTGTATTAGTAGCTTAGAAAAATGCTTTAAATATAAAATGCTTTAAGTATAACCTTCACAGTATAAGGTCTTGGTTTATATAGTACCTCTGGGGAAAGCTGGCCTGCTATTTGGACATCAAGTGGTTAAACCTGTAACCAACAAGTTTGAAGGCTTCTACACACCAAACATGGCTCACTAAATCTCAGTAATTTCTATAGTTCTCACTGGTTGCATAAATGCATAGGTAACAATTTCAGGGGAAAATTAGAACAGAGTTCATCTAGCTGCAAAAAAACTGCTCTTCAAGCATGTGATAAATGCATCACAAGCCTGGATATCTGACCACCAGAATACTAGCTGTGCTGTACAGTGAAATGTGAAAAATTACTTGGCTTATCCGCTTGCAGGCTGAACCTGAACTGCATTGCAGACATTTTGTGTTGCTGCTCTTGCAGTTTCTGCTAAAGGCCAGTGGGTGGCAGTGCTCTCCAAGAAATTCTTCCACCAAAAAGGGTATGGATTCTTGTGACCAATACCAGCAGTGTCTAACTGCACACTTTGCCTGCCACGCTAGCTCCTGCTTCTCCACAAAATGTCAAATGCTAAGTTTAAGTTGCATACTATAATAGAATATGGGCTAAAAAAGCCAGTGTAAATTATTGGTTTTAATGCAACTGATTCAAATGTTGCAGTCTTCAAAGCTGGATGAACAATTGCCTGCTGTTTACTTTGTTGTGATTTGAATAACTGAAAACCTACCAAATATGCACTGCTCAGTCTGAAGAGCAGATAATCTGTTAATATGCTTATATTCAATATTTATGGGATGTCTCAGTCACATTGCTAATTCTAAAACATCACAATCAGCACATCATGGAAATCAATCAAATGTAAAGCTATCTAAACAGAAATGCCAAAAGACTGATTTTGTCCCTAAATCAATTGGACAGCAACAGCTTATTCTCAATGCTGCAGTTAAAATTGTAGCAAAGACCATAAACATTGAGTCCATTATTCCTGTTCTCAAATCTCTTTGTTGGCTTCCTGTGACTCAAAAGATGGTTTTTAAAACGTTTCTGCTAATTTACAAAACTCTAAATTGACTTGGATGTAGTTACATTTTACATCTACTTGACCTTTACAAAGCATCCAGAACTCTGAGGTCAACAGAAACGGGCCTTCTATGTAAGTGAAGTGAAGCAGCTTTTAGTTTTTATGGCCCTCACTAGTTGAAGAAACTTCCCATAGAGTCTAGACCTTCTATTTTATTTATCTGGCACCAAATCATAAAAACAGTCCCCTCAATGCACTCTATATTGTAAGGAAAAGACCCTACATTAATATAGAGGAAACCTCAACAATCAGACAACCCCCTGTAAGCAAGTACTTGGCAACAGTAACCCTAATATTAAAAGTAGAGATGGTATCTGTCTTCCAAATCAAACTGAAAGCTGGTTCCACATAAGAGGTGCCTTCTATCTTGTCTGATATAATATTTAAGTTGCTCACCATCCTGAGACTTCTTTGTTGTATTTTTTGTTTCATGATGTGCCAAATGTCTGGAGTGCAGGCAGGCCAACTCAGCACCCGGACTCTTCTATTATGAAGCCATTCAGCTCCAGTAGGTGCAGAATACCATTCAGCATCACCTTGCTGAAATATGCAACGCCTTCTCTGAAAAAGACATCATCTGGATGGGAGCATATACTGCTCTAACCTTTCAACATTGATGGTATCTTTCTAGATGTGCAAGTTGCCAATTCCATGGGCATAATGCACCCCAATACAATCAGAGATGAAGGCTTTTGGATTGAGTGCTCAATATAAACTGAATGGTCTCACACCTCTTTAGCCTGGAGAATGCAGCATCTACCGTATGTTTCTAAAAAATCAACTTATCTGACTACAGAAAAGCTTTTCACTTTTCCTCAGTTCATTTTAAATGAACTCTGGCCCAGAGAAGACACCAGTGTTTTTGTATCATGCTCATATATGGCTTCTTCTCTGCATGATAGAGCTTTAACTTGCGTTTGTGGAAGGGATGGTGAACTGTGTTCACAAACAAGGACATCTGGAAGTGTGTGTGATTTCCAATACAGAATCGCGCCTGTTTTCAATGCAGTTCTGCCCGAGGACCCAAAGAGCACAGGTATCCAATACTGATTTTCAGCCTTGTCCCTTTTGTGCAGAGAATTCTCCAGATTCTCAGAACCTCTTGGCGAGATTGTGAACTGTAAATGATGAGATATTCAAATTTTCACAATTTTCATTGAGGAACATTATTCTGAAATTGTTTCAGAATTTGTAGATACAGTTTTTTGCAAATTGGTGAACCTCTGCCCATCTTTACTTCTGAGAAACTGCCTCTCTAAGATGCTCTTTTCCCACCCAGTCGTGTCACTGACCTGTTGCTTAGTTACAAAATGTTCTTCCAGCTGTTTATTTTAAGTACCACTCACTTTTCCAGCTTTTGTTGCAACTTTTTTGAGATGTGTTGCTGTCAAATTCAAAATGACCTTATTTTGTTCTTAACATTTCTCAGTTGAAACACCTGATATGTTTTCTATTGTCTATTGTGAATAAAATATTGGTTTATCATATTTGTAAGTCACTGCAATCTATGGTGACGTGTTGGTTAGCACTGTTATATGAGAATATGAGTGCAAAGGGTCTCTCTGTAGTGGCCCTGCAATAGGCTGGTGACCTGTCCAGGTTGTTCTCTGTCTCTTGCCCCATGACACCTGGGATAGGCGCCATGCTTTATATCATGATATGTATGTTTTAAATGTCTCTGTGTATTCCCCTTTGTGGAGCACCCTGAATTACCTTGTGTCTGAATAGTTCTTTACAAATAAATTTGACTTGACTAGGGGTGGCTGTGGCTCCAGAGGCAGAGCATGTCATCTACTAAATGGAAGGTTGGTGGTTTGAACCCTGATCTGCTCCAGTTGGTTTGGGCAAGATACCAAGCCTGAGTTGTTCCCAGTGTGTTCATCAGTGTGAATGTGTGCACAGATGTTAGATAGAAAGCACTTGGATGTAGAAAAAAATTGCCTGTGTGAATGAAGATATGCTATATAAAGCACTCTGAGTGCTCAAGTAAAGTAGAAAAGCGCTATATTAGAAGAACCAGTCAATATGTTAAATTTTACTCCAAGCTTCACACGTTCTGAGTTTACCCAAAATAATTAATTCCAGTGGTCTGCAGTATAAAAGGTCACACTATTAATTGGACATGTTGAACTCTGTTTGCTAATCACAGGGAATTCTACAAAGACTGTGAAAGCAGCTCAAGTTGGATTTTACCAAGCTCAGGCAAAGTTGCATCATGGGAAATGTAGGCTCAAGGGTTGGTGTAGATATTCACTTACCCATCCTCCCTTGTATCTTATCTCAGGGCAGATGGTCCCAACACACTCCTACAGCTGGGGCAAGACCACCACCATGCCCCCTCTTTTGACAGAATGGACATAGCCACCTGGCCAACTAGCACAAATACAGACAACACGGTGCCCTAGGAAAGGTTCTGATGCTGTGTCCTAGCCATGGAGGCAAAGGAGCGCAGGCTGTGTTTTCCGTCACATCCTGGAAAATGCGTGGCCAGAACTTAAAGAAGATGGGGAAGCGAGCAAGGAGCTCGTCGCCAGCATGGAAAATGGCTGCAGTGCAGGTTATGGGGGCAGGACCCATGGTTCCATCTGCACCCCCACTGCTTACATAGTCTATGTAGTCATGAGCCATAAGAAGAGCAGATCAGGACTGTTAGAGTCTGGCCTCTGGTACCCCTGACTGGCACATAGTACCTTCAATAATCAAAGGGCGTATTCTCATCAGGCAACATATGACAGCTCCAAACAGCACAGCCTTTATCAATCCTTTCAGTCTGCCAGGGGGCAGCAGGGATGATTTTTTAATTGATTATTTTAGGAAATAAAGTATTTATAACTCACCTCCTAATCATCAAGAAACTGGTGTTACCAGGAAGCACACAGACCAACTGAAAAAAAACAAAAAAACAGCAGCAGGTGAAGCAGTGCACCTCAACACTGCTTCACCTGCTGCTGTGTGACACTATGTGGTGCAATTAGACAGTGTCACCAAGTCCCCTTACCAGCTAAATATAGAGCCCTAGTTGGAAACTGACACTGACCTCAGCCTCACATGCACAATCACAGCCATCCTGACACACATCCCCATTCCAGCACAAGCAATCGAGCTAAATAAAGCAAACAGAGGACCAGCACACACTTTAGAGAAAACAATCGGAAGCCATGCCATGAGGCAGTGAGGTTTATCATTTATGATATTAGGATATTTTGCAGGAACATGAAAGTTTTTGTTTGTTTGTTTTTATCTACATTAAAGAGTTCCTTGTTAATTTATTTAAGATAGTAGGTGAATGTGAGCCTAATCTAGGCTACTTTTGGCACTGAAAGCTCAGTTATGGCGCTAGAAAATGTTTTGCCGTCCTTACATCAGACAATCTGGCCCATGTAAGGTAGACCTGTGACTGAGTCGAAGCAGCCAGCCTCACCCTGAGTCAACACAGCTACAAACATTTGGGCTGAGTCAGCGTCCGTAGATTAATATTCTAGTAGGGGTGCCTGTTGCTCAGGAGGTAGAGCAGGTCACCTTCCAATCGGAAGGTTGGCGGTTCGATTCCTGGCTGCTCTGGGCCACGTGCCAAAGTATCATTGGGTAAGATACTGAACCCCTCTCAGATGAAGTCATCAGAGTATGAGTGGGTATGTGAGTTAGATAATAAAAGCGCTCAGTTATATATCGAAGTGCTTGTATGTAAGTGCTTTGAGCGCTCATTCAGAGTAGAAAAGCACTATATAAGAACTAGTCTGTTTTTCAAGGCTGTAGTGACAGTGAACATTCTATTGAGTCTATTGTCTTTTTTATTTAAAAAAATTAGAATTTGAATCTTTTTTTTTTTAAATCAAAAGCTGCCAAGGAGAGAAATATTTATACAAGGCATGGGTTTGAACACACTTTTTTTTTGGTGAAATCAGCACAAATAACAACAGCTTTAAAATTTTCTGTTAAGAGTTTTAAAGACAAATTTGTTCCCATGAATTTTTCGAGTAACATGACAAAGATAATATTCAATACTGGGGTTGGAAGCAAAAACAAACATTAAAAAAAATGAAAATCTTTTTCAGTTCAATTCAATTTTATTTATATCGCACCAAATCACAATAAACATTCACCTCAAGGCCTAGTCACCAACACTAATTACAGAGAAAACAGTTAAAATGAACCCCTGTGTGCAAACGCTTGTCGATGATGGGAAGGAAAAAGGCATACTGTGGGAGAAAGCCAGAGATTAATAATAACTAATGATTAAATGCAGAGTGGGGTATAAACAGAGTGAAAAGAAGTGAATGAAAAGAAACACTCAGTACATCATGGAAACCCCCAGCAGCCTAGGCCCTTTGCAGCATAACTAAGGGATGGTTCAGGGTCACCGGATCCAGCCATTAGCTTCATCACAAAGGAAAGTTTCAAACCTAATCTTAAAAATAGAGAGGGTGTCTGTCTCCCAAATCCAAACTGGG
>VUQK01031229.1:0-10063 GCA_015106715.1 Bujurquina vittata
TATATATATATATATATATATATAAACAGCAGTTAACATTTTTGATTGTTATTGCTTCATGCTTATTATGTTTTTCTAGTAAGTGTGTTGGGAAAACAGCACAAAAAAAGATCAAAATTCTAAATTGCAAAAACTACCTCCAAGCATTAATGGCCTCCAATTTCCCATTTGGTCACACTATTTGGTGGTACATAGTGATTTAATATGAACTTTAATGAGAATATTAGGAAATGCTTTCAGTGTCATGTAGTCCAGTTTACCATCATCAAATAAGACCTCAATAATAACAACCATGAAGAACAGATGTAAAAAAACAAAACAACCCCCCCTGTAGAAACATCATAATGCAATAATGGAACTTAAGTTACAGCTGTTGCATTAAATATATTCAGGGGTTTTCCTAATAAAGTGTATTTCTTACATATTTAATGTGATAGCACCACACAGATGGTTACATATAGTGTGTTGTTCATTGCCTTTGTGTTGTATTCACTGTAGCTTTTCACACACTGCAATAGTGGTAGAACTCTTTCAAACCTTGAAGTATAAATGAATGCATGACAGAACAGGTAAAGTAAGGACAGACTGTGTTTTCTTCTTCTTCATCTTCTTCTTCTTGTTTTTTTTTTTTTTAGAGTGGCTCAGTTTCCAAACTAAATGTGCTCATTGAACAGGATCAAATAACAAGGAGAGAAAATTAGACACCTGTAAACAAGCAATGCCTTTTAGGAAAGAATCAAAATGTTTCAAACACCATTTAGACTGTTTAGACTGACTCATACTGACTAGAAGAGCTATTTAATAGTTGCCTGCAATAGACTGCTTTGGTGTCATGAGTGGTCTTGAATATTTATCAAAAGCAAAATTTGCACCTACAACGTAAACAGATTCAAAACCAGACAGCACGCTCAGGGCCTCAGATCCTCCCGAGCATGCGGGCGATCCACCAGTTGCACGGCATGACAACTTGACAGATGACCCGGCCTCCTTGGTAGTAGTATGGCCAGGGGTTGAAGCCACCCAGGGGCTCATAGTAGCGGCGGCAGAAGCGGTAACCACGGCGACAGTACTGGCAGCAGTAGCCACGCTCATCCAGACGGTTATCCAGCTCGATTCCAACATCTCTCTGCAGAGGACACAAAAGCGGGCAGGGTTACAGTCACACACATGACAAATGCCAGTCCTCCTGAGGCAAGGGCAGAAGAGGAAGAAACGGTGGGGGTGACATGAATTGATGAGGCAGCTTTGATTGTGGGTCACCACAATATATGTAAAAAAACAAAACAAAAGTGGAGAAAATCTGAATTGATGTCTGCAAAAATGCAAAACTGTGACATGCTTGATGACACTGCCAAAAAGATCACGGTTGAGCTGAGAGGGAATGAGCCTGATTTAAGCTCCAGGAGCATAAAACATGATCTAATACCCTTGACCTTTCTGCAGCAGAGGAAGCACGACTGCAGGCTGCGCACTGCCCGTTCTGTGGATCCAGCATTCACAACCTCTCTACCGTCACTATCTCCGGTCAAAGTTACCAGCATAATTACACTATCTCTTTCATCTCTGACCTCTTAACTCCCTCGACCGGAGCACACACTCTGCACTAAAATGACTGCCCCTCCTCCAATAGAGCATTCAAATTAGAGCTCCTCACGTCTTGGCGGCCTCCTCCTGACCTTGACTTTAAGTGCATGGCACATTCCTAAAGCAATTAGCAGAGTAATGATCGCCTAACAAGGATTCTTTCATTTGCTCTTGCTGGCTGCCTCTGAATTTATAGAGGGGCCAAATGAAACCCAAACGAAAGGTAAATTGGGTAGAATTAATGGCCCTTGGATTTTTCCATTGTGGTGGTTGGTTCATGCCCTCATGGACTCGTGGGGGCTGAGTGCCATGCCTTTGATCAAGAGCAACTCCAAATGGGGTTCGGCGAAGTGCCACTTAACTCACAGTGTGAGCTGAAGTAGCAACCACCCTCGGTATGCATTTGACCACATTTCAATCTCTTTTAGTAAATGAATCCTTGGAGACAATCCGGTGATATCTCGTTAAACTGCTCAGTTCGAGGAGTCAACATCCTCCACTGACTTCACATTCAGAAAAAAGAAAAAAAAAAAACTGCAAGCACTTACAATGACTCAGCTACGTGCAATAGTGCGGAACAAAACACATCCGCAGCTGGGAAAAGAGAATGTGTGCAAATTGTTTAAGAGGACAGGACCCACAGGACCACATGGCTGAGTCCCTCTAGTCCCCTACTGCATTAAGTTAGGGAATTAGGGGATTTCTTGCGTCTCCTCTACAAATCAGTACGTATTCAATCACAGCGGTTTTACACACATTGTTTTCAGCTAACGACAATAAATCCACCACACCTATGGAAACTGTGCATCTGATGATAAACCGAGTCAAACTGCACACTCTTGAGACATATTCAAAACACACAAAGGGTGCACCACATGATATCCAGGTAGGTTTGATTTATTACTATGACAGTCACAGGTAGGCTTTTAATGATATATTGCTTTAGGCAGGTTTCAGGTCATCGGCTTCCAGGCAACAATCTGTTATAGAAACAACATGAAACCTGTCAATGGACCAACGATAATCTTATCAGCTCCTCACAGACCAAACTGGGGTGTTACGAAATCTGGAGCTTCGGCGTGGAAAATGAAGAAAATATTTTATTCAAATGACGACCCTGTTTATCAACACAAACAGCCAATAGGCAGCATTGTACCTTAAAGACAATTAATCAGAGCTATCCTTTTAAAACGGAGGGTACATATTAATCACTCCGGCTTTGAGTCGTCGTCTCTAGTGGGAAGCTGCGGTGATAAGAATGGTTCACCTTGGGAAATCTGAGGCAGTCACTCACAAACAAGCAGCATTAATGAAGAGTAAAAGCCATTACCCTCTTGCTGGATCTGATTTCATCACACACTCAGGCATACACATGCCACTTGCACACAAACACAAACCCTGTGCATAATATGAGGTGCTGGATGTGAATGAGTCTGCAGAGTAGAAAACTGCGTCAGTCATTCAATAAGATGTAACGAATCAAAGCATGACTCCTCTAATCTCCATACTTGTTGGTATTATTTCACACACGCTGATCACCGCTCTTCATGAGCTTGAAGCACATGCCTGGATGTGTTATTAAATCTCAAAGCAGAGCTCATCATATTCATTCGGGGATCAAAACAGCAGTGATAACATTTCTGTTTCACACTCTGCTTTGTATTCGAAAAAGGTCTTTTATGTAGACACACAGGACAGTGGAACATATGAAATTCTTTGCTGCGTGTCCTGATCTCTGATTTCCATCTCACTGTTCTCTACGGTGAGGTGGAATGACAATGAAATTGGATGTAATTGAATAAGCAGATAGTCATGTATTTCAGTAAACTCTGCTGCTTTACCAAAGTGATAAGGAGCTTTAGCTTCAGTGTAAAGATTCCTCTGCAGGCACAAACAACTTCCACAGTCATGGAATTTGAATTCCTCCAGCTTTTTGCACCTCTGTTATGCACGAACAGCCACTTAGCCTGACCCTGGATGTAGCACTCAGAGGTTTGTAAGGGTAGGTCCAAGACACAAGACAAATCCCAGGACACAAGCAGCAACACATACAAACATATTTACATGAGTATGTGTGAGGTCAATTCCTATTGGAAGACCGTCCTTGCGGTGCGGGTCAAGGGCGGGGTACAATCCCTTCAGGCCTGTCAGATGGTCATTATTCAGTTTGAAATTTCCAGGGTCACCTCTGATACACACTGCACTCTGACATGGCAGCTATGGCAAAGTTCAGCATCATATATCTGTCAGCCTCTGCGTTATGAATGTGCACTGTGGGCAGGCGTGGCGCTCATATTCAGACTTATGAAATGCAGATGAAGTGAATGCAGAGAAACTGTGAGTAGCAGTGAGCTTCCTTGTTTTCTTACTGTGCTCATTTGCATGACTTTTAGATGACAAAAAAAACCCCAACCTGACTAACACATGTGGCATACCACTGGCAGGAGTGAGAGTTCAGACTCCCAATTACAGACTGCTGCCTGCCCTATGCCTGGCCACAAAGGCCGTTGTTATCACTGGACCCACAAACAGCGCTTGGACTTGCTGCTGGAATGGATTGCAATGGTATGCATTACTCAGCTGATAGAGGCAGAACGTTCAAAAGGAGAGCTCAGTTTTTCATCCCCTGGTATGTTTTAATTGCACAGCACTGCATCTCCTGCCACAGACAATGAGGGAGAAGACAGAGGAGCTAGGGGGAAATTGAAGAGTTGAGCAGGAGGCTGTTTCTGGGATGGGCCTGATAAACGTCAACGTTATAGGATGTCTCATTTCTCTGCATGTCTCACACCGTTTCGCCGAGCCCTGCGGAGGAGACTGAGCCCGACTCATTATCCTTGAATTTAGCTTTAGTGGCTGTTCACCTGTAAGTGCTCACTGCGTGTATGTGCATATATCATATATCCTTGCACCTGTTCTTAGGGTGTCTCTTAGTGTGCAACTGCAGTTTTTGTGCTGGTATGAGTGAATAAGTCTTGCATAATATGCTATGCAATGTGATTTTCCCCTAGAGTTAGGGATAATTAATCATACAGTATTGAGTGGTTTACATGCTGTACACCAAAATATGCCACTTGGCCTTTCCATTCATTTTATACGCTTTGATAATTAAAGCATTATTAATAAATGTAACTTATCTGTGCAGCAATGAGTGACCTTGAGAGTGCTGCTTTGTACAGTGCTTTCCACTGCCTCAGAAAAAAGGAAGTGAAAAAAAAAGGCTCTAACTAGGGCTGTAAGGCACAAGTTGCTGCCTTTGAAAGGCTGGATATTCCTCTCAATTAATGGAGAGACATTAAGGGAGTCTTCATTGAACTGGCCTTACTTAAACAGATATATAGAGCAATTGCTATGCCCTCTGGTGCACAAAGTCAGTTTTAACATCAATTAGTGAGCGATTTATATGCAGAAAGAGTTGAGGCAAGAGCTGCAGCTGATTGAAGTGACTTTACTGTATCTCGTGGTGTGGTCCCCGGGTGACGTGGCAGAGAGGGCCCCACTTACATAGTCATTTACGGGAAGGTGGTCCTGGACGTCGCGGGCAAAACGCTGACCTGTGACCTCTGCGTCGGGTGTGTCAACCTCAGCATCTGAGTGCACGGAGAGGAGAGAGGAGAGCAGGAGAGCGTGAGAGAGAGATGTTACTGTAGATACTTGCAACTGTTTTCTGTTGTTTGAATTAAAATGAGCGAGCTCTTAGATTCAATTTTGGCTTGAACACTGTGTTTTCCCAGTGGCTTGATGTTACTTACTAACATTCAAAAGAAATTAATTCCAGGCTTTTTTCACACTTCTGTCAAACAATGGTCTTATTGCTTTTGTGATACTAACACACAGATGCCAGTTCATAAAGCCTTGGCATCTTTATGAGAAAGAAAAAAGACAGAAAAACAAGTCTCCAGTTGACCAAAACAAAAGGCTGAATGTAACAGGCTACATTTACTGAGGTATATTTATATATATATATATATATATGCAGGTGCAGGCGTACATTTCAGAGAAAAATATGATTCTTTTTACTACATTTATCTGATTGTGGGTGTTACCTTGTAGACACTTCATATATTGCACAAGCTGCAAATATCTTCATCTTAACACGAAAGACTGATTGCTGATGAATGCTTATTTTTCAAAGCATATGAAAAACGCTGCCATTTTTGGTGCGATGATTGCAAACTACTTAATAGAATGTAAGAGGGCTTATACATTTTCCCAGAAAAGCAACAATTTTCACCCAATTCATCTTTTTTTAAACCAGCAGTGACTGATGCAACAGACATTACCTTGTGTGCTAGTATGGCAAACCTGTTTTTAAATGTTTGCTTATTTACTCATCCAGCAGTGCAGTCTAACATTGCTTTTCTTTACACTAAGTTGTGTTCTTAAACACTCCTTTAACATTGCTTTTGGTCTCTACCAGCTAATGAAAGAAAATATAACTGCTAAATGTTTCACTGTGAGCAGCTGCTAGTTGTTATCTGTGTCTGTCTGCTGCTTCGTTCAAAGCTGATGGACTGAGTTTTAAGACGCCACGAGAGCGTGTAGGAGAAACTCTGCAGGTCAGATAGCTATACAGTGAGCTGAAATTCATTATAAAGCTCTGCAGGGGAGCTGCAAATTTATGCTCGTCACTAAAATTGCCCTTTTTCACATTGCAACATTATTTTGCAGTTGCTGTTTTGCACAGACTGTTTTGTGGAGAGATATTTTTAAAATATACTTTTACATCTGGGCTTAATAGTGTGATAATTTACACTTCAGTCATTTGTAATGTTAACTAATCTCTAGGGGCTAAAATAAAGCCGTTACGGGTGCTTGAAAAACATGCAGGTCCTGTGACGGCCACTTGAGGCAGACTTTAAAAGTGAGGCAATATTGTTGCCTGAAATGTTGAAGCAGAAATAAACGTGTTTACATTCAGGCACAAAAAACATTTTTGGACTTTAAATTAGGGCTTATAGTGCTGCATTATTAGGGTCACTGATAGGCTGCTGACATAGATTGCTGTTAGCTGTCATCTCAGCTAATTTAAGTCACTGAACTGTACCGACTGAGGTATGTTACCATTTTTGATGTGCAGTACTGTATAGTCAACCTAATAAGGCCTCGGTCACACAGACCTAGAAATGGGTCAGTGAGCCCCTGGCAACCACTGGTCACTAGGGAAAAATGTAAATTCCCTGACTGGTTGGAAAAAACGTCCTTGTGATTGCTTTGGTAAACAGACTGGTTCTTAGTGCTTTTCTACTCTTTTTGAACACTCGAAGCACTTTGTCCTACGAGCCTCATTCACCCATTCACTTTTTCACTATGCCTAAGTGCTTGTAATATATCTTTCACAAACACAAACACGCACACACTGATAAATGCCTCAGGGTCAACTCAGGAGTCAGTATGTTGCATACCGATACTTTGACATGCAGAGTGGGGTTTAAACCACTGACCTTCGTACGCAACTTGCTCTACCTGTAGAGCCACAGATGCACTAGCAGATTGCTGCAGTCACCCATAGTTTGCATAGAAGACACCAACTTGTCTGCAAACACTCGCCAACTACTCTCCAAGCAGTTGGAGAACTTTAAAAAAAATATGACACAAACCAGAACTGGAAACTATTAGGCTTAAAGGTTTAAAAGCTGCATCTTTTGAAAAGTGTTTACTACAGTGCTGGGGCACAACTTTTACTTTAAAGGCAAGCCTTCACCATTTCTGGTTTTACTACCATTTGATTGGAAGTTAGAGAGTGTTTGCAGACAAGTTGGCATTTTCGATGCAAATGAGACCGCAGTGACCTGCTAGAGACCAAAGCAATCAGAAGGATGTTTATGGTGCAGCACCATCACCTAGTGACTGGCAGCAATCTCCAGCAACCACTAACCAACCAGTCTGAGAGTACACATTTTTCCCTCACCACCTGTGGTTGTATCACGTCTAATATGGTCGACAGCTCTAGAGCAACATGTGATTGGCATGATGCAAAAAACCTCTACTGGTGAGATTCATGGTGTTGATGCCTTTTGAGCATTTTAATGGTGTTATCTGACAAATAATATGCCCTATTGTGCAGTTAATTAAAATAACAGACTGTCAAATAAGCCCGTGCAAAGATTTTTTTTTTGTGTGCGAATGAAATTCTAGTATTTTTTTGTTTATTTTAGCACTAATTAACAAGTATCTGTGTCCATGCCATGCACTTATTTATTCTATGAAGACAACTTCCCAACCCAGCACTCCACCCTTTCATGCAACTACTTAATTGCCAATATTACAAAATGCCAAACTTGAGTCAATTAGTGACATCACAGCGGCCACATCCATCCTTTATATACATGCGTAAAATGTGATATGATATGATATAAAGTAGCCTTTCTGTCACTCTGAGTTCAACTGCATTGATTTAATTTGTTGTACTTTCACAATGTGTGTGTCCACTGGCAATTTTGTTGAAGTAGAGGATATGAACATTCTTTTCACCACTGAACATCAGCCTCTTTACTTTCCTAACACGCAGAGAGTAGCCTGGGCTGCCTGCTCATATGGTTAGGAACTCATGCTGTCTCCATGGACCTGCATATGGCCTGTGGAGATGCCCTCCAGCGAGAGTGTTAATAGTCTACATTTAGAGGCAGAGATGCCCCCTGCTCTCACCGCTCAGGGGGGAGGGATGGATCCAGTGGATGGGCAGCTGCTGGCAAATCTCCCAGATCTTAGAGTCAAGGAGGAAGGCTGGGTTAACGATGGGTTCCTCAGCAGGAACCCACACTTGGGAGTCGTCCACCTTCATATCCATGGCCTCAGTCTCATCCACCTGCTAGAAAACAACACATACACATGCACACACTCACACGTGTGTTATTTATACACAAGACAGAGCATGTCCAACCCTGCGAAAAAGCCTGCGCCCCACACAGTGTATAGTCATGTATTTGCACTCGGTTCCCCTGCGCCATGCAGCAGCTCCAGTCTCGTCATTTTATCTATCACCTTTGTATCTGCTGAGAGGACAGCAACTTCCCGACTCCTGACTCCCACTGCCCCGACTCCCTCCTCCTGCTCTCTGTCACCCTCTTCTCAAGCCTCCGGCATGCTCTTTCTATTATACATCATTGAAATTCACAGACAGTGATGATTTGACTTTTAAATGACTTTAGAAGTGGTCTTCATTACTCCGAGTGTGGCTGCAATATCGTTTAATGTGACAGACACAATAAAGCCTTGCATTCCCCCCACCACCACCTCCCCAACTACGCTCCCTTACTCCCTCCCCCTCCACCACAATGCTTCACTTGGCACCGAGCACTATCACTAGGCTTAATTTGTTGATACTGTAGTTCATGAGCTGTAAAGTAAACTATTATTGCTTAATGATAGGGACTACATGTCAGTGTTGTCTAATAGAGACGTATGAAGGGGATTTGGTAATGCTCTCCCTTAACAGTGAGGATATTTATTTTCTTCATGTATATGTAAATACACACACACAAACAAACTCTTCTTCCCATTCCCTTGTTAATTAGCAGCCCAGAACAGAAAAACAGTTCACTTGACAAATGTTTTTACAAGGTGATTTTCTTCCAGTCTAAAGCTTAATTGCACATTAGTTAAGCTTGATGTAGAATCCTGGGGCTATAGCAGGAGCAAGAATCATTTATACTGGGTCGTGCCCCCTCCCTCATGTTTGCCCCTGTCACTCTCGCATGAATTAAAATTTTGCTTTTCATGCTGCTTCGTGTTTGTCTTCGAACGACACAGCTGTGACCTGTGGAGATGACGAAGATGAAGAAGAAAAAGAGACGGCTTAAACACATTCTATCACATCAAAGAATGTGTTTGGGTGCGGGAGGTGTTCAGCAAGCTTCTGACACACTTTCCCTCACTTTTAGGCGCCGGCCGGCAGACTAATGATGACTCGGAAGACTGGTGTAGCGGGGTGGTGGAGTTACAGCGGAGAGGGTGCTCTGCCGCAGAGCTGGTGTGCTCACTGTTCCTGTGGCTGCAGAAATTAAAATCAAACTCGAGCAACACAAACAGCACTCTCTAATTGGACCTCTTAACCACTGAAGCCAAGTCAGACTTCTCTGGAAAGTAAATGGAGGTCACGACATGGGGCGCACAACATGACTTTGACTTCACAGTTGAGAAACGACTCCAATAACTTGTAGGAGAGAGCGCCTTGGGGGAGGTAGTAAAGGTCAGCATTTTAGCATGGGGCAGGGATTTCTAAATGCCAGTTGACAAGCACAAAGACAACATGATTACAGTCCGCCAGTTTATACACACTTTTGAAAGGCTTTTCCATTTTGCTATTGACAAATGATATATTATTAGGACACAAGCAACTTTTTATCAAGTATTGGACCTTGGGAATGGTGGTAATTTGTTTTGTGCAGCCTGCTCCTGGTGTATGTATGCTTTTCGCCTACAGTGCACAACTTAATTATACACCAGTTGTGCTGTAGTTAATGAATTTACCCTCTCC